>PVJN01024546.1:0-30650 GCA_004026805.1 Lasiurus borealis | reverse complement strand
TTATATGAAATGCTGAAAGGTACTCTTTTAGAAGAGGAAGAAGAAAAAGGTAAAAGCCAAAAAATTATGAACAACAAATACATATCTATCAACAAGTGAATCTAAAAATTAAGTGAATTAAAAATTTGATCAACAGAATAAACTGGTGAATATAATAGAATCAGGAGCACAGAAAGGGAGTGGATGATAATTCTCAGGGAAAAAGGGGTGAGGGGGGTACAGGGAGAGAATGGACAAAAATCATACACCTATGGATGAGGTCAATGGGAGGGAGGTAAGGGTAGAAAGAAGGGTGGGTGCTGGGTGGAGGGGAGCTATGGAGGGGGAAAAAAGAGAAACAAATGTAATAATATGAATAATAAAGATTTAATTTAAAAAATAAAAAAACTCGGTTGGGCATAGCTCAACACCATAAAGTTCTCTGTTGGATTCTCAGGGCACATGCCAGAGTTGCAAGTTTGATCCCTGGTAGGGGGGCATGCAGGAAGCAGTTGACCAATGTTTCACTCTCTCCCTCTCCCTTCCTCTATAAAAATCAATTTTTAAAAATCTTAAATAATGACTTGAATTTAGATAAAAATTACTTCAACTGAAAGTATAGTCTGTTGTATTTAGTTTTAGATCTCTTATTTGCATTTGCTAGAAAAACCTAATACTCTAAGTGCTGATATAAACTAAGTCTATTCATATCCTGGTTTAATATTTTCATTCTGCTGCTAGATGTGTTCTATAAATATACCTGAACCATTTATAGGTCCTGAAAACATAAATCCTTAAAAAGCAGCAAGTATGTCTACAAATAGTTTTTATATAGTGGTCAGAAGTGGTACTGTGTATACTCAGTTAATAAATGCTCTCTTATAATGATAATGGACACAGAGGCAACATCTTCAAGTCAATCAATACATATCTAACTAAGTTGCCAATGTCAAAGGTAGCCTGATTGCAATTCAGAAGAAAATGCTTCAAGGGCAAGGAAGCTATTACTTTTAAATGTTTTTAATGAGTTTTGTACTTTTGTAGCAGATGGTGCTGAACTTCTGGTATTGATTAAAACTGAACAGTGCTTTCAAATGATCTGGAAAATTTATTTAGTATAAAAATACAATGTGTTCATGTTCTGAAAAATTCCAAAATATTTAAAAGCATATATGTAACACAAGGCACAACGTTCATTCTCAAACTGGCAATTTCACTGACTGCAACAAAGTACTCTGCCAACAATCTATGGGTGTGCTCTGTGAGAGAAGGTGAAAGGGGAGATGGAGGAACATTCAGACAATTGTCCATTCAAACCACCCTCTTGCTCTGATCCTGCTGGTGTAGTATATTTTGAGATGCAGACTCACTGAGTATTTGAAATCTTAAAACCCATATATCGTCTCTTTTTGTTCCCTTTACAACTATTCAGCAAGCATTTATTGAATTCTTATATGCTCAGTACTGTATTCAGTTAGGCATTATCAGAGAAAATAAAAAAAGGAATAGAAGATATAGTTCCTGCCTTTCAGGACAAGTTAACAATATATTTAAGGTAACTAAAATTATACAAGTGAAAATAATACACAATTGAATACTAAACTTAATTCAAAGAAAGAAAAGATGAGTAGGTATTAGTTATGGAAGAGGCAAGCTTTCAGTTGTCTTGAAGACTAGACTAAACATAAGTGGCTAAGAAGACAAATTTAAAAAGCTAAAAAAACTAGAATGAGAGCAACCTCTCTCGGTGGAGTATCGCTCCCCTTTAGCCTAGAACACTCTTCTATGAGCTAAATCCTATTCACCGCTCCTTTCTTTGCTTTGCTTATTCTACGAAGCCTCCGAGAGCCCGAGCTAGGTGCCCCTCCTGTATGTTCTCACAATACCCTAGTGTACACTTTTCCTTCACCCAAAGCACTTTCATGCTGTATTGTAACTGTCAGTTCCTTTCTATTTTCCACTCAATTATAAACTCTGAGAGGGTAGATATTAGGTGTTTTTTATTCACCATAATATCTCCAGTGGCTAATACCATCCCTGACACACAGAATTTCAATTAAATATTTGCTGAATGAATGAATGAATGAATGAGAAAAAAGAGATGGAAAAGACATGCAGAGAAATGGTGAGGAGGCAGGCCAATTAGAATAAATGGTTTCAACACTTGTATATTAAGTATCTGCTATTTGTAAATCTCTATGCTAATCTCTAATCCAAAATTAAAAAAGCTGCTGTTTGATATGTTATTGAGACGTATTCTCCAAAAACATATATCTTGAGCACAGAATTTATACTATCATTTCTGTCTAAGAGATGTCTGTAAATATAATGCCAAAATAAAAATATTCATTTTTTAACAGAAAGAAGAAAAATGCTTGATCACTTGAAAGATATGAAGGCTTACTGTAGGAGGCATAGAAATGTCAAAAACTACCATACAAATACAAAACACACTGCAACTGAAAAAAAAATTCCATACAATATGGATGAATGCTATCACACATAAATTCAAGGCATTAAAAGAACACAGCAAGAGCCCTAGCCAGTTTGGTCCAGTGAATAGAGCGTCAGCCTGCAGACCAAAGGGTCCCAGGTCCAATTCCGATCAAGGGCACGTACCTTTGTTGCAGGTTGCTCCCTGGCCCAGGCCCTGGTCAGGGCATGTGCAGGAGGCAACCAGTAAATGTATTTCTCTCACATCGATGTTTCTCTCTGTCTTTCCCTCTCTCTTCCAAATCTCTCTAAAAATCAACGGAAAAATATCTTTGGGTAAGGATTAACAACAAAAAAAAGAACACAGCAAGAGATATTTAAATCAGAAAACAAATGAGGCTTCCAAGAGAAGACAACAATTAAGAATGAGAAGAAATTAAGTGAAGAAAAGGAAAAGTCACTCCAGGCAGAGGGGGACCTCATGACACCTTGCATACCTGACGGATTCAACAGGACTATGGCCAGAGAGCACGCTGTGGTGTCTGGGAAAAGGGAAGGAAGAAACACAATGAGAATCAAAGGTCTCCATAAGCTTAGCTAAGAAGCTCAAAATTAGCTTAAAAACTATGTGAAGGTATTAAGAATTGTAAGCAAAAGGGTTATTAGTTTTAGAAAGATCGCTTTAAGTTAATTGTTATAAGTTATCCTCCATCAGTGTTAACAATGAACTGGAGAAAAATAAGACTAGATGAAAACAACAGTACATCTTTAAAGGGGAATAAGAAAATAGTGTATACCTTTAACTTAGAGTTTGGAATGCCTATATTTTAATTTGAAGCCCAGTTGAAGGAAAGATGGGTTCGATGTAACTAGCAATACCCAGAGGGTAGTGGGTCAACTTGAAATAATTATTCTAGCCATAAATCACCTACAGGACTCTTGGTATTATTTGATTTTTAAAAAATTAACAACTAAAAAGATCAACAAAGACATGTGATCAAAATTATGGATGCCATGAAGCTGAGAGGACTACATAATGTAACATTCTCATAGATCACAATCTCCCATAGAAACCCCACTGAATAATAGCAAATAGATTTTAAAAAGTGTAGAATGACTGCAAACAAGAGATATGTAAAAAGAGGACAAAATTTTAGTAGACAGATGCCAAATGTCTACAGGTGAAAACAACAACAAAAGGCAAGCCAATTCTTCCTGCAGAACTCCAGAAATGAAAGGTACCAGGTATCTCCTGAAAACAGGAGAACTGGGGAAGTCTACACTCTAGGCCAGTGGTCAGCAAACTCATTAGTCAACAGAGCCAAATATCAATAGTACAACGATTGAAATTTCTTTTGAGAGCTGAAAACCGACTTCTGCACACGAGCCACAAAGTTTCAATCGCACTATACGTGCGTGCCCGAACGTGTTATTTTGTGGAAGAGCCACACTTAAGGGGCCAAAGAGCCATCTGTATGTGGCTCATGAGCCGTGGTTTGCCGACCACTGCTCTAGGCCACTGCACAGGCAACCAGGCAGCTGCCCTCTCCTCCCCACTAGAGAGAGGTTCATTTCCTAAAGACGTGGAATCAGAAACCAGACAGCTGAAGGTGGAACTGTTTGTACTGAAAATAGGAGCATTGTATGAAAACCTGTAGGCCGAATTGGTGAGGACATCCCCCTTCTCCCTGTGAGCTCCCAGAATGCTGCTGGTACTAGATCCCCAGGAGGAGATGGTTAAGGATCTTTACAGTGCCATTTTCAGCGCTTAAAAAAATGGTGTGCCATCCTTACAGCATTGATGGCTTCTAATGAGAAATCCACTGTCATTCAAACTATTTTTCCTCTGTAAGTGCTTCTCTTTTGCTGCTTTCAAATTTTCTCATCTTTACTTTTTAGAAGTTGGACTATGATGTGTGCCTTGACATGGATTTGTTTGGATTTATCCTGTTTGAGATTCACTTCTTGAATCTGTAGGATTATGTCTCGCCATTATTTCTTCAAATACTTGTTAGCTCTCTCCTCTCTCCTCTTCATCTGCAACCCCAATGACATGAGTGTTAGAACTGTTCAACTTAGCCTCATGGGTACCTGGGTCTCTGTTCATTTTCTCCCCAGTCTATTTCTCTATTCAAATTGGGTAGTTTCTATTGTTCTATATTCAAATGCACTATTTTTTCTGTCCCATCCATTCTACAGTTGAGCCCACTAGAGGGTTTTTTTGGTTTTTTTTGGTTTTAAATCTTCATTTGTTTTTTTTTACATCTTCTGTTTCTTTGCTGAGACTTTCGATTTTGTGTTATGTGTGTCTGAAATTGCTCTCTTAAGTATTTTCATGATGGCTGTTATAAATCCTGTGAGATAACTAACATCTCTGTTATCTCACTGTTGGTATCAGTGGACTTGTCTTTTCTCAATAATTTTCTATAGAGTAAATGGACATTTTGAATATCTATCCTATCTAATATAAGAGTGATATGCAAATTGACCGTGCCTTTGCTACACCACAAGTCACGCCCACAAGCCAATCAGAAGCGAGTATGCAAATTAACCCCAACCAAGATGGCTGTGGCCATGGAGAAAGCAGGAGGGAGGCTTGGGTTTCCCCAGCAATGGAGGAAGCCAAGCTTTCTGCACACCCTGGCTGGCCCAGGCCTCCACTCAATGCTACTAAGTTTCAATTATAGAAGATAAATAAATTCCGACAGAAATGGCAGCAGCCATGGAGATGGAGAGAGCAGGAGGCTCGAGTTGCCCCCAGTGATGGAGGAAGCCAAGCTTTCCTCTGCCCTGCCTGCTTTGGCCTCTGCTTAAGGCTATAAAGTTTCAATTATAGAAAGTAAATCCCAACAGAAATGGCTGTGGCAAGCAGGAGACTTGCCTCCACTCCAGGCTACAAAGTTTTAATTATAAAAGAAAAATAAATCCCAGACACCAAGACTTCTGCTTGGGTCACTGAAGGGCATATCCAGCCTGCAAACCACCACAGGCCTCTCACCTAGGTCACTCCATGCCCCAAGGAAACCCCCACCTTGATCCAGGACACACTTCAGGGCAAGCCTCTATCCTATCTAATAAAATAGTAATATGCCAACTGACCATCATTCCAACACAAAAAATGGCTGCCCCCATGTGGTCAAAGATCCTGCCCTCATGTGGACACAAGATGGCCACCACAAAATGCCCTGCAAGGGAGGGCAGTTATAGGTGATCAGGCCAGCAAGGTAGGGCAGTTGGGAGGAACCAGACCTTCAAGGAGGGGCAGTTGGGGGCAATCAAGCCTGCAGGAGAGGGCAGTTAGGGATCACCAGGCCAGCAGAGGAAGGAAATTGGGGGCAATTGGGCCTGCGGGGGGGGGGGGAGAGTTAGAGACAAACAGGCTGGCAGGGGAGAAGTTAGGCATCAATCAGGCTGGCAGAGGAGTGATTAGGGGGTGATCAGGCTGGCAGGCAGAAGCGGTTAGGGGAAATCAGGAAGGGAACCAGCAATCCTGGATTGTGAGAGGGGTCCCAGATTGGAGAGGGTACAGGCTGGGCTGAGGGACCACTTCCCTCCCACCCCCATAGCACAAATTTCATGCACCAGGTCTCTAGTATAAAAGGCTAATATGCTAAGTGTCCCTCCCAACTGTACAACTGGTCACTATGATGTGCACTGACCACCAGGGGGCTGATGCTCATTGCAGGAGCTGCCGTGAAGTGCACTGGCTATTTACAAAGAAATGCACCACGGACCTGGTGCCAACAAAGCAACACTCAGCTTCCTCCAAGTGGGACACAGGCCCCACCACCACCCCAGAGTGACACCTCACCAAATTGCAGCCAACGCTGCTAAGACCCCATGGTGCAAAATGCATCCCACAGACCAGCTCACCCTGGAAACAGAGGCTGTGGGCACCAGATAATGACATCATGTAGCAACGTCCAGGTTCCTCTCTCTAGGGACTAGCCTCCTTAAAGTTTCTTCAGCCCAGGAACATGACTTGTTTTATAGCCAAGTGCACTTTAGCCAAATGTCTGTAAAGCATTTTCCCATGCCTCATGTCATTTAATCCTCACAGAGGTCCTAGAGTAGGTAGATAGGAGACTTGGTGGAATCCTATTTTCTTTTCATTAGCTGGAAAACAGAGATTTAGAAAGCTTAGAAACTTGACTCCACTGAAAAGAAAAAATAGTGGGCCTTGAAAATGACTTTAGGTTTTCTCACTGCACAGAATATATTCAAATACTGCTGCAGTTAAACATTTTACCCTTTGTTCTCCCTGCATGATCTACAATAATAACCTGCTTCAGGTTGATATTTACTGCTGTGTTGCTGACAATTACCTGAAAGAGAAGTTGGGGAGCTTCACTGGACTAGAAAAAGTTTAGCTAAATCAGAAGGCATGTCTAATTAAGCAAGTTTATTATATATATATAAAAGGCTCAGTTGAGTTGTACATGCACGATACATGTAACACTCTCGCTGGTGCCAATCATAGGAGTGTGTTTGGATCTTTCATTGTCGAAGGTGAATTTGGTTGACACTTCTATTATAGAAAAAGAGCAAATAGCGATATTAAAATATTTCTTCTAATTAATTTCCTTTCAATGTGTGTGAATTCACGCACTAGGCCACTAGTTATAAGACTCTGGATCTTATTTAAATTTTTTATTTTAGCTGTCCTCTCCTGACATAATTCTTCAGAACTCTCTCAGAAATTCTTCCATCTCTTGGACATCCTACCACCAGTTAAACTATCAATCCAGATTCCTAACTCAACTACAAATTACCTATATATAAATAATCCTTATATACAGAAACATATACACACCCTATATATTCATATCTGTCATACATAAACACAAAAGTCTGTGCACCCACACATGCACAAACTTATATGAAATCACAGGAATCCACCCATCCTTCTCACCTAAGTATGGTGTTTCCACTAATTTCTATTTTCCCCTGATATTACCACATGAAGATTAAGTGTAAAGGAACTGGAGGCCTAAAAGAAATCTTTATAAGTTGTACAATGTAAAAATCCAGGCACTGGTTTAGTAGCTCAATTGGTTAGAGCATCACCTGATACACCAAGGTTTGGTCAAACCTAATTTTTGAAAAGTATCTTTAATCATTTGCCAAAATTTTGCCAACTTATACTCATTTAGTTCTACTTGAAATCTCATCCCTTACTGTCTTTCTCCCAGGAAAACCAGATATCCTAGTTTGTCCAAGATGTTGTTCTGGAATAATTAATATCCCTTTTCACCCCCAGATTTGAACAAAATATTATACAGTCCCTCTATACTGGAGAGCCCTCAAAAATATAAACACCATGCATGTTGTTGTTGTTGTTGTTTTATCAGTTAACCATTACTCATATTTCAGCTATTCTGTATATATGATTTGAAGGGCCTTCACCAGCCTTATCATTCTTTCTTCTAAATGCACACCAGTTTATTTATAATCCAAGAGCCCTATGCTTAAATTTCTTATTGCAGATATATGTTAGTCCCAATTAAAAGACAGAAAGTCACTTATTTACCTTGGAATACTAGCCCAAGATACAGCTTTGGAATTACTATATATCTGAGTAAAGACATCTAAGTGTCTTGAACAGAGGTACTAGGTAACAATCTCATAATATAATAGTAGGTATCATTCTATAGATAATATAGTACTTAGCGTTATTTAAGTTTCCATTCATTAAGTATTTATTGAGTGTCCATTATGTGCCAGGCATGTGTTGAGAATATGGATGTGAATAAGAAAGACAAAATCTTGTTCTCAAGAACCTATGATCTAGCCCTAACCTGTTTGGCTCAGTGGATAGAGCGTTGGCCTATGGACTCAAGGGTCTCAGGTTCAATTCCAGTCAAGGGCATGTACCTTGGTTGCAAGCACATCCCCAGTAGGAGATGTGCAGGAGGCAGCTGATTGACTCCCTCTCCCTTCCTCTCTGTAAAATATCAATAAAAATATTTAAAAAAAAAAAAAAACTTATGGTCTAAATAGTAATCTGTTTTACTTTCTATAAAAAGTTTATGAACTCCTACCCTAAGGAAATTTTATTTTCCTAAGTCAATGGTCGGCAAACTCATTAGTCAACAGAGCCAAATATCAACAGTACAACGATTGAAATTTCTTTTCAGAGCAGAAAACCGACTTCTCCACATGGGCCATGAAGTTTCAATGGTACTGTACATGCACGACCACACGTGGTATTCTGTGGAAGAGCCACACTCAAGAGGCCAAACAGCCACATGTGGCTCGCGAGCCGCAGTTTGCCAACCACTGTCCTAAGTTAATAACACTCAAAATAACTCATAAAGAACAAATACTATAATGAAAGAAAATCAGAGAAACTGTGTTCTGTATGGGCTAGATTACCATGTGCTGTGTATTTTTTATCTGTTTGAATTTATTCAGTACTTCTCTTCTAAACTTCAAGTTTGTAAAATCCAACTTTTAGGTATTCCTCAGTACAATTGATAGAAATTTATATTTTTAAAAAATTCAAATTGTTTAAAGTTTACCTAATGATACTCTTGCAAAGTAGAGACTATGTTACACATTTTAAAAGATTTCAAAACTTATTTAATTCCCAACTCTGGCTGGGTACTCAGTTGGTTAAAGAGCCATCCTGATACACCGAGACTGCAGCCAGAATCAACCAATGAATTCAACAAATAAGTAGAATGAAAAAATCAATGTCTCTGTCTTTGTGTCTCTCTCTCAGTCTATCTCTGTCTCAATGTTTCCCTTCTCTCTTCCCTTCTCCCTTTCTCTAAAATCAATAAATAAAAATTTAAAATAATAATAAAAAGCTTATTTAATTCCCATACATAATTCCTTTATCTCTACTTAAATGTTACCTTCTAAACACCAAACACAGTTTAACAGAGTAAAAACAGTAACAAATTATGCCTCGGCAAAAACTTAGGAATTCCTCCATTGTCAAAAGTTCTTAGTTGAATAAATCAGGTGACTTATTAGAGCATAGCAAAGAAAGGACACACTTTGTCAAAATAAACAAGTCTAAGAGGGAACAGACACTGCACATCAAAAAAGCTTATTTCCATGCACAGAAATCCAAGAACCAGGAAACTTACTCAATTCCTATTTGCCTCTCTGTACTCTCAGACTGAATGTTCTAAAAAGCCAGGGAAAACATAGTAAGGCATCATTTCAGCCTATAAAATCAAATGCTTAGAATTCTTTAAGTTCAAAATTCAGTCCTATGAATTTGAAGAAAATGATGCTTGTAAGAATTTAATAAGACACTGAGAGCTTCATGTAATATCCAACCTAATGTTCCTTTTAGAATACCTCAAACTATAAGTTACTGTCTAAATTACCTGTGATATAACTGCATATTGCTTCATTTTAGCATGGAATCACATGCATACTTTAGAAGACAAGAATTACTCAGTAATTTACAAATGACCACTAAGGTGGTTCATAAAAGATGGTTAATGTAAAAAAGATTTAAATTAATGTACACCTTAACATTAACTAAGGCATTTTCTTTGACTTTGAAAGGTAAAAGTAATGGTTAATCAAGTATACTTAAAACACAGTTTATTATGTATAGTTTTTAAATTATACTTTTAAATTCTCTAAGAGGATCAGTACTGGGCATGTTTAGCATATCTGAGATGATACCAAACTGGGGAAACTCAGTGGCAGTTATCTGTTATCTTAGTGTTTTTATTCCAAATATAAAAGTGTGTGTGGGGTTAAGTGCATTAGAAAATGCACAGCTTTTAAAGTCACAAAGATCTGGATTTGAATTTCTGCACTACCCTAAATTAGCTATGTGATCATTGGGCAAGTTACTTAACCTCTTTTAAACATCATTTTCTCACTAAGATGCAAATAACAGAGTTGTAAAAATGATTAAATAATTTGTTTTATATAAAGTGCCTAAGATATGATTTGATACATAGTAGGTGCTCAATAAATAGTAGTAATTGGGAGGATGCTATTTTTCTTTTTGACTAATTATAATGACTACACTAGTAAATATGAATAACTACTGACTCTCAAGTTTTTGTAACTAACAAAGTATATCTTTACCCTATTGTAACAGGTTTAAAAAACCAAACCCCTACTCCACTGAATGCCAACAAATATGCACCTTCTCCCTTAGTTCCAATATATTTTGCATGACCTTACATGAATTGCTTAGATAAAAGCTTTTTCCCTTCTGCTTTTGTTATTTTAAAGTGCAGATGCATTTGAGTCATTTTCTCCTTTTGTTTCATATCCTTAAGATCCAAAGCTTCAAAGACATAATGTCAGCATGCAGTCGATTTATGACTGAACTCTTGAAGAGGCACTGAAGAATTACCTTGTCAATCACCCCAAGGACTCTGAAGGCCTTCAGCTCCTCGGCAGGGCTCCTTAGGTTCCAAGGGGGCCTTGAACTTAGTGATCCTGGAGGCTAATGGAAGATATCAAAGATTATACATCAATCAGGGAGGTACTTGAAGAAAGACTGCCTGCTGAAGCAAATGCCAGGCCAAAGGAAACTAAATTTATCATAAATCAGAGAATGGAAAGATGAAAGAAGTTTCTATTTGTCTGTAATGTAAAATAAAATAAAAATCATAAAATCAAAAATAAAGAAAATCAAAAAGAAAAAGCAAGAAAAAAGTTGCATGTAAATAAATCATGATAACATTTTAAAAAGAAAAATTAATGAGCTGATACATTCTAGTGCAATAATTCAGTTCAAAACTATACAACCATACTGTAACTTTATAACAATTGGATAACTGAGCTAACAATTAATACAGTCTTATATTTATTCCTTATTACTCAAGAGTAATTTAGAATCCTTATATATAAAAAGCCAGGGACTGTCACAATAGAAACAACTGGACAGACAACCAAACACTGGCTGTATGGGGCGACAAGGCTGGCAGGGGTTAAGTGAGAGACAATCAAATGACTAAACAGCAGGCTGAGTGGAGAAACCAGGCTGGCAGGGGGACAGTTGTGGGCAACCAGGGAGGCAGGGGGGGCAATTGGGGGTGACCGGCATGGGGAACAGCTGGGGGGGAAATCAAGGCAGTTGGGAGTGACTAGGCCAGCAGGGCAGACAATAAGGGGTGACCAGGCTGGTGGGGAAGGAGGGCAATTGGGGGCAACCAGGCCGACAAAGGGAACAGTTGAGGGCAACCGGGGGGGGGGGGGGGAGTGACCATGCCAGCAGTGAGAGGCAGTTAGGGACAATCAGGCAGGTGAGCAATTAGGAGCCAGTGGTCCTGGATTGTGAGAGGGATGTCTGACTGCCGGTTTGGGCCCAATTCCGGGATCAGGCCTAAACCGGCAGTCAGATGGCCCCTGAGGGGTCCTGGATTGGAGAGGGTACAGGCTTAGCTGAGAGAACCTCCCCCACTCCTACACAAATTTTGTGCACTGGACCTCTAGTAGAGAACTAAAAACAATGGAAAAATAGATAAACTTGGGGATTGAAGGCACACAAATCATTCTCTCTCTTCATGAAACTACACTCCATCAGTGTTATGTTACAAATACATGTTATATATATTGGCAGGTTCCAGAAGAATTGCCAATAATAGTGAAAAATTTTAAAGCTCCATCATATAAGCAATAATTATTAGCACTAAACTTGTTTAAGCTAAAAAAAATGATGAGGGAAAAAAACCAAGATGGTGGCATAGGTGAACACATAAACCGCTGCCTTGCACAACAATTTCAAAACTACAGCTAAAAGAAAAAACGGACATCATCCAGAATTACAGAAAAGCTGGCTGAGTGGAAATTCTACGAGAAAGAAAGAGAGGGGTTCATGAAGATTCAAAGGAACTGCAAAAACCTGAGTTACAGAGACATGTGGAGAGGATGGGCGGCAGAGTGCCTGGGTGGCTTCCTCTAGCAGGAGGGAGACAGAGACTCCAGACTGCACTGAACTCCAGTTCCAGGCGAGATTCAAACTGGGGGAGTCTGGACTGTCGTGAAAAAGAGAGGAGTCCACAGAAATTCAGGAGAGCCGCGAAAGGCAGAGGTTTGAAGGAGCGCGTGCCAGGGCGCGCAGAGAGAACTGACTGCTGATTGTGCCGCTGGCTTTCTCTAGCAGGAGGAAGACAGAACCTCCTGACTGCGCTGAACTCCCCATCTGACTGCACGGAACCCCAATTTCAAGCGAGACCTGGGTACTCAGACTCATACGGGTCCCTGGAACACACAGAAACTCAGGGGAACCAGAAAAGCAGAGGGCTGGAGGTGCATGAATGCGAGTGTGCGTAGTAAGGGCTGCAGTGACTACTGAGGGACACTGAAACCCAGGGGCCACATAGGACAGGGCTAATGGGAAGCCAAGGCTGTCTGCTCAGTCCTGAGATTCCACCCCATCCAAGCTAAACACAGAAGCTTCTGCAATGTTGCAAGTCTTGTCTCATAAGGCTGACTCCAGCACAGAATTTCTCCAGGCATAGACACAGCTGATCCCCACAACCAATTGGCTTGGAAGTCAATTCCCCCCAGTGATATCAACAGCAATCAAGACTTAACTACAACAAGGCTGTACACACAGTCCAGAAAGGAGTGCACCAAGAGGCAACGGGGGAGGCAGAGCTACTGGGACATATAGGACACCAAGCACACAAAGCTACTCTACCAACTACTCAGGAAAGCAGCGAAAATGTGGAGACAAAGGAACAGTTCCAAACAAAAGAAATGGACGCAAACAAACGACTGGATATAGAGTTCAAAATCACAGTTATAAGGTTTTTCAAGAATTTCCTAGAAAAGATGGATAAATTTAGCGAGACCTAAGAGGAGATGAAAAAGGACCAACTAGAAATTAAATATACACTGACTGAAATAAAAAATATTATACAGAGATCTAACAGCAGACTAGAAGAAGGCAATAATCAAGTCAAAGATTTGAAATAGAAAGAAGCAGAAATCACTCAACCAGAAAAGCAAAAAGAAAGAAGAGTCCAAAAATGTGAAGATAGTATAAGGAGCCTCTAGGACAACATCAAGCATACCAACATCAGAATTGTGGGGGTGCCAGAAGAGAGAGCAAGATACTGAAAACCTATTTGAAGAAATAATTACTGAAAACTTCCTACATCTGGTGAAAGAAATAGACTTCCAAATCCAGGAAGCACACAGAACCCCAAACGAAAAGAATCCAGAGGACCAAACCAAGACATATCATAATTAAAATGCCAAGAGCAAAAGACAAAGAGAGAATATTAAAAGCAGCAAGAGAAAAACAGTTAATTACCTACAAGGGAGCACCCATAGGATTGTCAGCTGATTTCTCAACAGAAATTATGTAGGCCACATGGGAGTGACAAGAAATATTCAAAGTGATGAATAGCAAGAACCTACAACCAAGATTACTCTGCCCAGCAAAGGTATCATTCAGAATTGAAGGGCAGATAAAGAGCTTCACAGATAAGAAAAAACTAAAAGAGTTCATCAACACCAAACCAGCATTATATGAAATGCTGAAAGGTACTTTTTAAGAAGAGGGAAAAGAAGAAAAAAGTAAAGATAAAAATTATGAACAACAAATACATATCAACAAGTGAATCTAAAAATCAAGTGAATAAAAAATCTAATGAACAGAATAAACTGGTGAATATAATATAATCAGAGGCATAGAAAGGGAGTGGACTGATAATTCTTCGGGGGAAAGGAGTGAGGGGAGTACAGGGAGAGACTGGACAAAAATTGTACACCTATGGATGAGGACAATGCAGGGGAAGTAAGGGCAGAGGAAGGGGTGGGAGCCGGGTGGAGGGGAGCTATGGGGGGAAAAAGAGAAACAATTGTAATAATCTAAACAATAAAGATTTATTAAATTTAAAAATAATAATAAATAGATGATTTACAGGAGGATGAAACATTTTATATGAAAATATGTGATGTGGAAAACTTAATCAGTTAGCTACAAAAAAAGTCCAAAAAGGTCAGTGAACATAGGAAAGCACGTATCAGTACTACGTACAATAAAGAATAATCCTAACTTCCCATCCATTGATCTTAGATTTTCCCTATTAGTAAAGACATTACACTAGATAAACTGCAAAGATACTTCCATTTTGCATTTATAACCAGAAACCAATGCTATATTAATCCTTATTTTAAAATGATGATCCTGCAAAGAATGACAGGAGACACAAAGTTTTGCTTTATTATATCTTCAGAGCAGGCCTTTTTGTTGTCAAAAATCTATTAGGCTATATAGGAAATATGTTTCCCCCATGAGTAGAAGATAAATATCCTCATTAATCAATTGTCATGATTAATAGTTACTGAGACATCATTCTTGGTACTTCAAGTCCTCGTACTGACCAACATCACTAGACAGGAAGCTCCGTGAGAAGAGGAAATATGCCTTATTCATCTTTGTATCCACAATGCCTAGCATGTTAGTTGAAAGGAGAGAGGAAGAACAGAATAGAGAGGAAGGAGGAAGAGAGGAGTAAAACAAGAGAGAGGACTGCATCAATAAATTAGGTGTCATTTACAAATGGAAAATTTACTTGAGAAATTTTCTAAAAGCAGCAATTATAATTGCTCTCTGTTTTGTTTTGTTTTTTGTTGTTTTAAATATATTTTTATTGATTTTAGAGAGGACAGGAACATCAATGATGAGAGAGAATTCTTGATCAGCTGCCTCCTGCACACGCCACACTGGGGATCAAGTCCGAACCCCAAGCATGTGCCCTGATCGGGAATCGAACCTTGACCTCCTGGTTCATAGGTCAACATTCAATCAATGAGCCATGCTGGCTGGGCTGCTCTCCTTTTTATCTGTTTTTTGTTGTTGTTGTTGTTGTTGTTGTTTTTAGGTTCAGCAAGTAAATACTAATTTCAATATGCCTGAAGAAGCAATGTTGGATTAAAAAAGAAGATATGCACTAAGAGGTCACCAGTTAGATTTCTGGTCAGTGCACCTGCCTGGGTTGCAGGCTCTATCCCCAATAGGGGGTGTGCAGGAGGCAACTGATTGATATTTCTTTTTTTTTTTTTTTAATATATTTTATTGATTTTTTACAGAGAGGAAGGGAGAGGGATAGAAAGTCAGAAACATCGATGAGAGAGAGACATCGATCAGCCGCCTCCTGCACGCCTCCTACTGGAGATGTGCCCGCAACCAAGGTACATGCCCTTGACCGGAATCGAACCTGGGACCTTTCAGTCCGCAGGCCGACGCTCTATCCACTGAGCCAAACCGGTCCTGGCCTGATTGATATTTCTTTCTCATCGATGTTGCTATCTACCTCTCCCTCTCCCTTCCTCTCTTTCTAAAAGCAAGAAAAATGCATTTAAAAAATTTTAAAAGGACAACTTTTTAAAAACATTTAAGAAATTTGGTGACAATAGCAATTGCACTGGATAATTGTTTAAAATTGATTTAATTTATACTTCTAAGATACATTTCAAAAAATACTTATTTAATATTTCCTAAGGCACTGAGCTAAAGGACATAAAAAATAAATAAAAATAGATACAGCTCTGCCCCCCTTGAAGCTTAAAACACAAGATGAATTTTTAAGGACACAAAAATATTTAGCAGGGTACTTTAATAGACATATAACAGAAATAGTCTCTTCTATCTTACTTTACATCATTATTCCTCACCCTGCCCTGAGTGGAGTATTTAGAAGAACTTATTAAATCTCCATTTCACAGATAAATAAAGGGAAGCTCAGAATGATTGTTTGTGGTCAGAAAAAACAGTGGAAGATCCTAATCTAGACCTCAACTCTACATGCTGTCTTCCTGCTACACAATTAAAAATTCATTTCCCCCTCCATTATCAGAAAGAATAAGGCACTGGCCGGGTAGCTCAGTTGGTTGAAACATCATCCCAGTACACCAAAAAGTTGCCAGTTCGATTCCTGATCAGGGCACATACCTAATGTTGTAGGTTCTATCCTTGGTAGGGGTGCATGAGGGAGACAACCAATTGATGCTTCTCTCTCACTACTAGTGTATGATAAACTGGTTGCAAAAAGAAGTGGAACTAAATGTGATTTTAAGTGCTATGTAGAAATTAGGTTAGAAAAAGGATATTACATATAGAATTGGAAAGAAACTGGCCTGGTTGGGGAGAAAATGGTCAAACTGTAGAACAGAGGAAAATAAAATTACACAGTAGAGTCAATCCGTTTTCACAGGCCTTGAATGCCAGGAAGAAAAGTCCAAAACTCCAGAGTCTAGAAAACAAGTTTTTATACAAGAAACAACCCAATAACAATAGTGATTTAATAAGGTTACTTCTGCAAAGACAGGAATAGTGAAGGTGTAATGGCAGAAGACCAAAGATTAAAGTAATCATTAAAGTTCTTTTTCTACTTTAACCATCTATAAAACTTTAAGATCAAAGAAATGAACAAAGAAAGATCATGAAATAAAATCATCAATAAAAAATCCTATATTTCTTATATGCAGTGTTTAAATTGGGCAGAATCCCTATAGATCTATTCCTTTTCTCAGATGGCAAAATGAAACATAAATCCACAGAATTTTAAGAACACAAAGAGACAGAGATCAAGTCCAATATTCTCTCTCTTTTTTTTTAATATAAGAAGCAGCAAGGTGAAGCAATTTGTCCAAAATGACAAATCTAGGTAACAGATAAAAGGGGATTAAATCTTACTTATAAAACAATGCATGACATTGGGGAAACTTCAGCCAATAATGGTAAGGGTGTGAGGAGGGATCAATCTATTTCTAGGCAGCATAGCTGATTTCCTTAATAAATAAAAGTAGAATTTTCAGTTATATGTATTAGTTACTGTAGCCAAAGATGCCATGCTATCTCAAAGGGTAGTATCTCTTTTTTATGGCTGTATAGTATTCCATTGTGTAAATACACCACAGCTTTTAATTGCAGTCCTATTCCTGATCTGGAATACCCCTGAATGCCAGCTCTGCTTTTCCATGTTTAACTAAGGGTGATACAAACTCATTTTAAAATACATTTTTCTAAAGAATTGAGAAATACCTATGAAACCAGCAAACAAAATGCACAACAGAAAACTATTTTTAATATTATTATAGCAATTATATTCAAAATCTACATTCTCGTCAGGAAAGGCATACATTCTACATATTTTCACTCAAACCTTGTAAATGCATGATAAAAAATGCATTTACACTTTTTGGACTATTTACTTTCTTTTTCTAAATTTCATTGATCTTGAGTTTAAAATTCTTAGAGCTAAATATAGAAGAAAAAAAAGCTAGATCCAGTCTTTTCCAGGGAAATCCCCTTTTAATATTCATTCTTAAATCATTCAAAGTTATCTACAATTTAATTTTTTAAAGTTTAAAGTTAATATTTCACCTTTACTTCAAACAAAGATCATTTCCTTTTATTCTGAAACCTGTACTTTTCTTGGGGCCTTTTAGTAATGAAGAAGAAAAAGAGAGTGCTTTTGCTCCTTTCTATCCTTTTTTGAAGAGAATGTTATCAACAATGACTGGGAAATTCAGAGCTTCTATATTTGCCACCAAAGAGTCTCATAAATAAATTCAATAAAGCAAAAAGCTAAAACCACCACAGAAAACTCAGGTGGAATGAGTCATGACCTAGATCACAGGGGAAAACCGTAATCAACAAAACATTTAAAACTGGAAAGGATTCCTTTATTTTCTTAATCAACCAGGCTGGAAAGAAATGTTTACACATAGATTCAAAAGAGAACATCTGCTTTGCACAGAATTTAAGAGTTAAAAGGGCTTCAAAAAGCATTTATACTAGTCCTCTCGTTGTGTTCATTGAAAGTGATGCCCAAAGAAAGTTAATGGAGACAAATCATGAATTCACCAAGCTAATAAAAAACCTCTAGAAGATATTTAAGTTCAATTTTAGATAAGAAAACAATCAAACATGTCCCTGACCTAAATAAGGGCTAGTTTTGATAGAATAAAATACAAAGTGAAAATATAAAGCAATTGCTTACTATAAAAGAAAAACATCTTGCTCTAGCAAGAAAAACTCTCCTGTAGTCTTCTCACCTAAAAACTAAAAAAAAAAAATCCTAGTATAACCCTGGCCAGCTTGGCTCAATGATAGAATGTCAGCCTGCAGACTGATGGGTCCCAAGTTCAATTCCGGTCAAGGGCACTTGTCTGAGTTGTGGGCTTAATCCCCAGTAGGGGGTATGCAGGAGGCTGCCAATCAATGATTGTCTCTCATCTGTGATATTTCTCTCTCTCTCTCTTCCTCTCCCTTCCTCTCTGAAATCAATAAAGAAATGTAATTTTTTAAAAATCCTAGTATATCAAATGTAGTACCCCTCTTGACCCTTTTTGATCCAAACTCCCATTATTCTGCAGGGCTTTACCATTCTCTCTTTTATTTTCTGAATTAGGTGCATATTTTGGGCCCTCAATTATGCTACAGGGTTTGCAAGAGCAAAGAAGAGCAGAGACTGTGATCATCTTTTCTATAACTCCAGAATATATCTAGCTTGTTTTTGTATACACACAGTCTTAACAGATGCCTAGTAAGTTAATATATAATAATAATCAACTTTCGTACATTATACCTCTTTAGTTTTATTTTCATTAAAAGCTATGCTTGCCCTAGCTCGTCTCACTCAGTGGATGGCATTGGCCTGCGGACTGAAGGGTCCCAAGTTCTATTTCAGCCAAGGGCACATGCCTGGGTTGCAGACTTGATCCCCAATAGGGGACATGCAGGAGGCAGCCAATCAATGATTCTCTCTCATCATTAATGTTTCTATCCCTCTTTCCTTCTCCTTTCCTCTCTGAAATAAATATATATCCTATCTAATAAAAGAGTAATATGCAAACTAACCATCACTCCAATACACCTGCAAGTCACGCCCACAAGCCAATTGGGAGCAAGTATGCAAATTAATCCCATCCAAGATGGCTGCGGCCACGGAGAGAGCAGGAGGGAGGCTTTGGTTTCCCCAGCAATGGAGGAAGCCAAGCTTTCCACACACTCTGGCAGCCCCAGGCCTCCACTCAAGGCTACAAAGTTTCAATTACAGAAGATAAACAAATGCCAACAAAAATGGCGGAAGCCATGGAGCTAGAGAGAGCAGGAGGCTATGGTTGTCCCCAGTGATGAAGGAAGCCAAGCAAGCTTCTGCAGCCCTGGCCTATCTTGGCCTCCACTTAAGGCTACAAAGTTTTAATTATAGAAAATAAATAAATACCAACAAAAATGGCTGCTGCCATGAAGCAAGCAAGAGGCTTGGCTCCATTCCAGGCTGCAAAATTTCAATTGTAGAAGATAAATCCCAGATACCAGGGCCTCCGCTTGGGTCGCCAGGGGGGCATGGCTGGCCTGCAAACCACCACAGGCCCCTCTCCCAGATCATCCCATGCCCAAAGTGAACCTCATCCTGATCCGGGACAGCCTTCAGGGAAAACCAGTCGGCCCCCATCCATGCACCAGGCCTCTATCCTATCTAATAAAAGAGTAATATGCAGATAGACCATCACTCTAACACACAAGATGGCTGCCCCTATGTGGTCAAAGATCTTGCCCCATGTGGACACAAGATGGCCACCACAAGATGGCCAGCAGGGGAGAGCAGTTGGGAGAGACCAGGCCTGCAAAGGAGAGTTGGGGACAATCAAGCCTGTAACAAAGGGCAGTTAGGAGAGACCAGGCCGGCAGAGGAGTGAAGTTGGGGGTGACTGGGTCTGCAGTTGGGGGGGACCTAGACCTGCAGGGGAGGGCAGTTAGGGGTGACCAGGCCTACAGGGGAGGGCAGTTAGGGGTGACCAAGACTGCAGAGGAGGGCAGTTAGGGGCAAACAGGCTGGCAGGGGAGCAGTTAGGCATCAATCAGGCTGGCAGAGGATTGGTTAGGATGTGATCAGGATGGCAGGCACAGTGGTTAGGGGCAATTAGGAAGGCAGGCAGGCAAGCAGTTGGAAGCCAGCAGTCCTGGATTGTAAGCCAGCAGTCCTTGTGGGATTGGTCCTAAATGGGCAGTCGGACATCCCTTGAGGGGTACCAGATTGGAGAGGGTGCAGGTTGGGCTGAGGGACACCTCCCCGCCCCCGTGCATGAATTTCGTGCACAGTGGTACCTCGAGATACAAGTTTAATTTGTTCTGTAACCTTGAGGCGTGGGAAACTATGAGACTCTCGAGTCACGGTAAACTGGTGGGTCGTATGCAGCCGATACGCGCGATTACTCCTATCTCAAATGTTGCTCGTATTTCAAAGCAAAAATCGTTCGCTCGATGGCTTGTATCTCAAAAATCTTGTATGTTAGGGCACTCGTATCTCGAGGTACCACTGTGTATGTATGTGTGTGTGTGTGTGTGTGTGTGTGTGTGTGTTTTCACTTTTTTCTCAAACTCCTTTAATCCTAACAAGAACCCAGCAAGGAATTACTCTGATCCTCATTATTCACATGTAGCAACTGAAGCTACGAGGTAGTTAAGTAGCTTGTCCAATCTTCATGGCTTCAACTGGAGAGCTGAGATCTGAACAAGCCTGCCTGCCTCTTAGATCAATAGAGAAAATAAATAAATACTTTCTCCCATCTCAGAAGATGATTCTTAAATTGTATTTTTTTTAAGTTGGTTTAATATAAAGAAAGAAATAACAATTTTCTCCAAAAATGTGCCAAAACAGATAGATAGGATATAAAAAAATAATATTAAACCACAATGTTTCAAGTATTCACCGGCTTTTGAGACAAGACTAAAGGTAGTCCTAGCCCTACTCGGTTTGACTCAGTGGATAGAGCATCAGACTGTGGACTGAAGGATCCCAGGTTGAGTTCAAGTCAAGAGCATGTGTCTTGATTGCGAGCACATCCCCAATAGTGGGTGTGCAGGAAGCAGCTGATGGATGTTTCTCTCTCACTGATGTTTCTAACTCTCTCTCCCCCTTCCTCTCTGTAAAAAAATCAATAAAATATATTTTAAAATAAATAAATAAATAAATAAATAAATAAATAAATAAAGGTAGTCCTAAATAATCTAAACATCTGTTAGAATTATATCTTTACAATTCTAGGTGACCAATAGCAGCTACTTACAGGATTAACATATGCTTAAGAGGTTAGCTTTACCATATATATATATATATATATATATATATATATATATATATAAAAGCCAAGCAACTGGAATGCCATAAAGACTGAAATGACCAGAACAACCGGTTGCTATGATGCATATTGTGGCGGCCAACCAGCCCAATTGGGGCCTTGATGGGGCCCCCCCTAACCTCCCATGGCCTCTCTCGTCTGGCCACCCCACACCAAAATGGCCCCCCTATTTGGAGTGGGGCCAGCTGACCTCTTGCATCCTCTCCCCACTGCCAGTCCTGTCCCAATCAATCCCCATCAAGGCAGGCAGGCTGGACCCCACCCGTTCACGAATTTGTACACCAGGGCTCTAGTGAATCAATAAAAACTTTACAGGAATTGTAGGAGGATCATAATATAACTTTTAAAAGTTCAAATAAAATTCAGTATAAATTAAATTAATAGGGGTAGAGTAAGAAGAAAGAAGGAGAAAGCAAGTCCTATTTTATTCTATTTTTGGTGGTTGCTTTAATGCTTTTCTTTCACCAATAACAAAATTATTAAGAAAATTCCAGAGACCAAAATTCTCAAACACTCTAAATAGAAATAAAGTGAGAGATAAGACAGCAAAAGTGGCTAAAGGAAATGCAAATGAAACATAAGACATACCTGAGATACTTCATCAAATTGAGGTTTTCTATGAAAGCTAGAGAGACTCTCTGCTCGCATGAGATACTCTGCTGTTCTTCTCTTCACAGCTTCGCGCCGGGTAGGGCTTGACTCTCCTGAAAGGAGAAAACAAACTCTTGTTTATCCAATCTGAAGATTAACTTCCAGTTATCCAATGCATCACTTATTCACATTTCTAACTGAAAAGAAGAGAGATTCAAAATTGGAATGGACATCAAAGTTATTAATACCAGCAAGGTCTAAATATTTTTTATTTTTCAATTACAGTTGTCATTCAATAGTATTTTACATTCATTTCAGGTCTATAGCATAATGGTTAAACATATATACAGTTCAGGAAGTGATTCTCTAATAAGTCTAGTAACTTTATCTTCCTGAGCAAGGTCTAAATATTACCTACGTGAATTTTATTTATCCAAATTCTGAAATTCTCCTATTGAAATACGTATATAGAGAATTCAACATATTTTATAATAGTAGATATGAGAAATGTAGTATACAAAAGCTCTGCAGATAAAAGACTAGCCTTATCCAGACAGTTGTCTAACTCAGTGGCCGGCAAACTCATTAGTCAACAGAGCTAAATATCAACAGTACAATTATTGAAATTTCTTTTGAGAGCTGAAAACCAACTTCTGCGCATGGGCCACAAAGTTTCAATCGCATTGTATGTGTGCACCTGCACGTGGTATTTTATGGAAGAGCCACACGAAAGGGCCAAAGAGCTATATGTGGCTCGCAAGCCACAGTTTGCCGACCACTAGTCTAACTCAACAAATAGTACTTAAGAGTCACAGATGTTTAATAAGAGCTATGACATGGGTATAACATGCTGTAAAAGTATCACCAAACTGAAGAATACAATTATTTAGGGTAACTCTGAATTCACTCTAATTGATTTTTATAAGCTTCATGGCTTTTTCATTAACAACAAATTGTCACTCACAAATGAAAACAAGAATATGATTTAAATCCCTGTGATATATAATTATCTGAAAGTGACAAATCATTTATTTACCCTGTCTGGCTCTCTGTTTCCCGAAACAAAAGGTTTTCAAAATGGCCTCCAAGAAGTCAAGACCTCCAAAGAGAGGTGGTCCAGGACATGGAGCACCTGGCTCTTCCCTTTCCAAAGCAGTATGATCCTGTGCTTTTATTCAGTTTATATGGTACTTGACTGTCAACATTTCATGGCTGAAAGTCAAAAACTTTAAGAACCATTGTACTATTTATGATCTCTAAGGTTCCTTTTCTAAATAATATCTCTTACTTTTCATGACTCATTTTTATCAAAGCACTTAACACATAGCACTGTTTTTATAACCGACCATATACATCATCTGAATGAAATCCATAAAAAAGCAAGAGTCATATAGTGGGGAAGTGTCCTGGATTGCATTCCAGAAATCCTGTTTATCTGAATTTTGGCTCTGCCTCTCACCAGTCATGTGACCAATGTTAAGGTATCTCATTCTGTGAACATCTTCTCATTCCCTAAAATGAAAATTTAGACATCAAACGGTAACACACCTAAAAGGTATTCCAACAGTGACAAAACTATAGGAAGCACTAAATTATAAAGGTTTCCGTTTCTCATTTTTCTCTCAAAATTAAATCCTTCAAAATAATTGTTAACTGGTTTGCTGAGCTAAAGTGAACTGAATTACTAAAGTAAAGCAGACATTTTCCCCAAAAAGATCACTAGTGGCAAAACTCTTATTTTTGCCTGGAACAGTATCTCCTGTTTCTTGTGGGAAATGGCTCTTTCTCCTCCCCTTGATACTGCTCCACCTCTCCTCTCCCCACCTTCCACTAGCAACACTTACTTACCTACAACTGCTTTGAATGAAAGCTGCTATCTTGTTTCAGATTTCAGTCCCTCTAGTCACTACTAGTTAGCCAAGGGTTGAAAGCTGAGCCAATCACAGAACCCTACCCTCTTGGCCAGAGCTGGAGGAGAGAGGAACTGGCCCAACACAAACTGGGCCAATCAGGCCTTCTCTGTTATTGACACTGGAAATAAGAGTGGGAGCTGCCAGCAGCCATAGTTTCTGCCAATGCGCAAAGCCAATCTGAAAGGAACTGGACAGAAAGAAGCAGATAGGAGAGAAAGAAAAAGAACCCTAGCGTGACTGGGGTCCCTGATTTCAAATGAATCTATATTTCTGCCATTCTTTGCATAAGGTAGCACAAATGTAGATTTTTATCACATGCAAACCAAAGAACCCTGAATGAACACAGACCTCAAAGAAAAACTGCAATAAAGTTATTGTAATTTTGCTAAATAACTATCCTTTCTCAGCTTTTACATTACTATTCCATTGCTTTTCTTCTTAATGAGAAATTTATAAATGTAATTCGTCTTGATGAGGGGGAAAATTCTCAACTGCTTTTTAACTGTGGAGCAATCTATTTTAAACCTTTGGTATCTCTGCTGCTTTCTAGGCACACTCCAACTTCTGAAGCCTCAGTTAAAATAATCAGTGTGCTTCCTGCCTCTGACCTTAAAATGTACTTAATTTCTTTTTTTAAATATTTTTATTGATGTTTTACAGAGAAGGAGAGAGTTAGAAATATCGATCAGCTGCTTCCTGCACACCTCCTACTGGGGATGTGCCCACAACCAAGGTACATGCCCTTGACCGGAATCAAACCTGGGACTTTTGAGTCCGCAGGCTGACGCTGAGCCAAACCGGTTAGGGCAAAATGTACTTAATTTCTAAACCCAAGGTTTGTATTTTTCTCAGTTGAAAAATGGATGTAATCTATGAAAGTCACTTAAATATTAACATTTTGAGGATAAAGTTTGCCACATAAATAAGAAACATTCCATATTTCTACACACTACCAGCCTTGATTTCGAGTTTGCTGTTTACAGACTCTGTTATTCCCATTTTCATTGGCTCTTCTCATTTCAGCTTATGTTTTTTAAGCCCTGATTTAAATCCCCATTTTAGAATTTTTTTATTCCTCTGCAGCTCAATTCTAATAGAAACTGTGCCAATTTAGTGCTTTCATTCAGTGTGAATAAGCTTTAATAAAATTTCAAATTTTGCTTTATTCAAAGATATCAACTTGTCTCCCAAAATAATTTGAGTGAAAAATGCAAAGATAATGTACCACCACCTAATTAAACCTAGAGTTAACACCATATTATGTGACCAAACCACTGTTTTTTAAACTTGTGGTATCTCTGCTGCTTTCTAGGCAGTCTCCATAGGAACAGAGTCAAGAACAGGAAGCCAGCAGTTGAAATGGACTCCTGCTGAGGATAGTGATTCGCTTCCATGGAAACAATGAAGTGATGGAAAAACTGGAAGGCTTTAAAATGTAACCTTAAACATACATTCTATGACATTTCCTATTAGCACCTTAAAAATAGGTCATAACCAAAGGTCCTGGTGGGGTAACTCAGTTGGTTAGAGCAGTGGTCTGCAAACTCATTAATCAATAGAGCCAAATATCAACAGTACAATGATTGAAATTTCTTTTGGGAGCCAAATTTTTTAAACTTAAACTTCTTCTAACGCCACTTCTTCAAAATAGACTCACCCAGGCCGTGGTATTTTGTGGAAGAGCCACGCTCAAGGGGCCAAAGAGCTGCATATGGCTCGTGAGCCACAGTTTGCTGACCACTGGGTTAGAGCATTGTCCCCATATGATAAAGCTGCAGGTTCGATCCCCGGTCAGGGCACATACAGGAATCAACCAATGAATGCGTAAGTATGTGGAAAGAGAAATCTATGTTTCTCTCTCCTCTTTCTCCCTTCGTCTCTGTACAATCAACAATAAAAATTTAAAAAAGAAAAAGCAGGTCACAGCCACTGCTGATTAACAGCAGCAAGGATGACAACTACTTCTTACAGATTTCTGCTGCTGGATACTTACTGAAGCTTGTGCGTACATACCAGAAATAAAAGACCAATCTATAGGTTTCTGGACAATTCTAACTGATAACATTATAGATAGATATAACTTTAAACAGATTTTAATTGATTAAAAAATTTTAATCAACTCTAACCTTAATTTCTTATTTTCATTTAAAAACTCATACAGCTGATAAGGATTATTCTTCAGGAAAAACTAGGTTAACTAGAATTCAATTTTGATTTTACTCTAGGTCATGTGACTTATTTTTTCAGTAATAGGTCCATGTAGACACTTCATAAATGCTTTCTGTTGTTGTTAATCCTCACGCCAGGATATTTTTCCATTGATTTTTAGAAAGAGTGGAAGGGAGGAGGAGAGACAAAGAGTAAGAATTATCGATTTGGGAGAGACACATTGATTGGTTGCCTCCCACACGCACCCCAAGCTGGGGATCGAGCCTGCAACCAAGGTATTCACTCTTGACTGGAATCGAACCTGGCCAACACTCTATCCACTGAGCCAACCTGGCTGGGGCAATAAATGCTCTTTAAAATGGTCCTGACCAATTTGGCTCAGTGGATAGAATGTCGCCCTGCAGACTGAAAGGTCCCAGGTGATTCTGGCAAAGGGATGTACCTTGGTTGCAGGCACATCCCCAGTAGGAGGTGTGCAAGAGGAGCTGATGGATATTTCTCATCAATGTTTCTAGTTCTCTATTCCTCTCTCTTCCTCTCTGTAAAAAATCAATAAAATATATTTTTTAAAAATGGATATACATTTTACATTCTACCTAAAGATAAACTGCTACCTTCAATAAGTTTCTCTGCATTTCTGTTATTAAGATACAGCAAAAATTTCCACTGGGCTTCAGCATTCAGAAGAGAATCTGCTCCCATTACATACTAACTTTTCTGTCAACAGGTTCTGGTGCACCACAACATATGTCACCTGTAAACTGTGTCAGCCTGTATTTCTTTACTTTATACCTTATCAATTTCTGATCAGAAAAGAGGGCTGATAAAGGGTGCTGAGTGTGCTATGTAAAAGGAAGAGAATGTAGCCAAACTAAACTGAGGAAAACTACCAAAGTTGTCGCTGAAATTTTTAGAAACACTAGGTTGCCTGTCCTGCATTTCTCAGAGTGCCAACTCTGATTTACATTACTAAGAGAAGTTTTATAGAAGACAAATTCGATAAATAACAGAACCATGAAATGCTAACTTACCAAGAAGCCACCAAGATTTGGCGCTCCTTCACTATATCAGCTTTTATTTTTGAGAGATATATTACCTTCCTTTTATCACTAAAGAAACTAAAGTTCAGAGATACAAAATGCCTTTCTCAGTTATGAAGTTAATATAAGAACCTCGTGGTTGGCAACCTGCGGCTCTCAAGCCACTTGCGGCTCTTTGGCCCCTTGAGTGTGGCTCTTCCACAAAATACCATGGCCTGGACGAGTCTATTTTGAAGAAATGGTGTTAGAAAAAATTTAAGTTTAAAAAATTTGGCTCTCAAAATAAATTTCAATCGTTGTACTGTTGATATTTGGCTCTGTTGACTAATGAATTTGTCAGCCACTGTTCTAAATCAAATAGCTTCTAAAAGATAACAATATTTTTTAAATATATTTTTTTGTTGATTTCGGAGAGGAAGGGAGGAGAGAGAGACAGAAACATCAATGATGAGAGAGAATCATGGATCAGCTGCTTCTTGCACTCCTCCCACCGGGGAAGGAGCTGCAATCCGGGCACATGCCCTGGGCTAGAATTAAACCAGGGACCCCTCAGTCCTCAGGCCGATGTTCTATCCACTGAACCAAACCAGCTAGGACAAAATAAAAAGATTTTTAAGGCTCTGGCTAGGTAGCTCAGTTGGTTAGAGGGTCATCATGATACACCTTGGTTGTAGGTTCAATCCCCAGTCAGGGTACATACAAGCAGCAACCAATGAACAACTAAATAAAGTGAACAACAAGTCAAAATTTCCCTCTCTCTCTCTCTCTCTCTCTCTCTCTCTCTCCTCTCTACCAATGAATGCCTAAATAAGGTGAACAAGTCAAAATTTCTTTCTCTAAATAAATAAATAAGTAAATAAATAACTTACAGATTTTTAAAAGCTAGAGATATAATGAAGGAAAAGGAATAAAGAATTAAAAACAGGAAACCTTATGATATAAAATAAAAAGTTAACACCTCCACAAACAAGAATCTTTTGATCTGCCACACTAGTAAGTATGGGACCCAGCTCCCAACCCCCACAAAGAGTTGTACTCATTCTTTCACTAGCTATAAGAGAGACATCTCTTTTAAAAATAAAATTGTTAAATTACTTTTGAGAGAGAGAAGAAGGGAAAGAGTTGGAAACATTAATGAGAAACATCAATCAACTGCCTTCTACATCCCCCCTACCGGGGATCAAGCCTGCAATCCCAGCACGTGCTCTGACCAGAAATATAAATGGTAACCTCTTGGTGCATGGGACACATTCAACCACTGAGCCACCATCAGCTGTGCAAGAGAGCCATCTTAACAGAAATAGCAAATCTGTAGAAGATTCTAAAGTCCAGCAACTGTTTTTCTTGATTTTGCATACTAAATCATAATATTTTTCCTTTGAGAGGATATAGTGACCAACCAAATTACTGATTATAAGCACTTAATTCTTCTCAATACTAAAAATTTCATATACTCTTAATGCAGCTTCACCTTAAACATTAAATTGACTTAGTGAATATCAGAATTAGAAGACTCCATCCATCCTATCTTTCTTTGTGTCTACATTTAAATAATTCAAAGACTGTGTCAAGCAATACTCCCAGAGGAGCTCATTTCTGGATAACAGAGAAAATCCTCCCCAGCAGTTGGCTTTCTTTATGGAAGCCAGCAAAGTGAAGTTTTCATACCACTTATTCCTACCCCTTTTCAGAGAGATGCCTCAGTTACTGAGCATAATGTTCCAGACATATAGTCATGTTTATTAATTTCAATGATATCATAGAATATTACATAGAGAAGAGCTTCAAAAAATTTTTCATTGAAAAATGAATGGAAAACTAAATTATTTTGCCCCAATATTACATGGTCAGATAACAATACCTTCATACCTAGAGATGCTCCAATTACCTATTTCTCTAATTTAAATAATACTTACATAAAATTCATGTCAGAAAATGTGTGTAATCATTGTCTTTATCATTTGTGTAATAGGTCAAATAAATAAAAATGGAATAGAGCGGAACAGAACATACAAGTGGCATGGTTAAACAAAAAAGAATCTACATTTTAAGTTCATTTTATAAAAAACTGTCAGAACAGTATCAATGAGGAAAATAAGCACAGATATTCTAAATAATTAAAAAGTATTGTGTAAAACAAGAGTGAAATCTATGAACCCTTTTTATTGTTTGATAATTACAATCTTGGGAAATGTGTTTCTTAATCATTTACAAAAATACAATATGTCTACACAATGATCTGGTTATTTTTTCAAATAACACATATTTTGAGGCCACTAATAGCAACACAGTAAGTTTCTGAGGAAGAGCAGATGTTGTCAAAACTTCCTAAAAGAGAATAGATAAGCTGAACTTCTGTGCATTTTATATACGAGACTCAATGTTTAATTATTAAGATTTAATTTAAGGTATATTATAGAAAACCATGTAACTCAAGTAACTGAAGCCCTGGCGGGTGTCGCTCAGTTGGTTGGAGTGTCATCCCATGCATGGGAAGGTCGCTGGGTGAATCTCAGGGTACATAACTAGGCTTCAGGTTCGAGCCCCTGGTGTACCTAAGGGAAGTAACTGAACCATATATCTCTCTCTCATTGGTGTTTCTCTGTGTGTGTGTGTCTCACTGTCTCAAAATAATTTTAAAAATAACAATAATAATGATTAACTTTTACAAAGTGTCTAATAACTTGCTAGCACTAAAAAGAGCAGTAGTCTTCCCTGTAGGGAATTTTAGTTACCTTTGGTTTATTTTAAAATGCTCAGAGACAACTACATTTCTTCTGATCAGAATAAGGTTTTTTTCAGTAATCATAGAAATTAAACCAACCCTCTCATTTTAATGTTTCAAAACTGTGTTGCTAAACATAGAAAAATGTGGTGATACTGATGACAGAGCCCATCTAATAAAACACTCTTCGAGAATACTCATCCATCTCTCTGCTTTTGCTATAGAGCAGCTGTGCCTCACACAGATTCACATGAATGAAAATATTTAGATGAGAAACCACCCACTTAGTTTATTTTCCATATGACTTTCCTGTAATTATTTTGTAAACTGTTCACACAACAATACATAAAAACATCTGCAAAAACAGGTAATTAATGTGTCAGGCCAAACTAATGCATTTTTTATGGTGTCCATGCTTCGTCAACTGTAATTATAACTCTTTTTAAGCAAATGATGATGTGTTTGTTGCAATGTGCAAGTGGTTATTTTAGATGCTCTGTTTACTGTTCATACAATCTGAACAAAAAACTCCACAGCGACTTTATCCTACACAGCAATGCTTTACCTAGCTTTTTGCAAAAGCGAAAAAGTGGTTATCTCTTCCAAGATATATTTTGTAGTAAACATTTTTGGCATTTAACATGAAACTCTCAACCTCAAAGTTGACACCAAAATAGTCAACAATTCAAGAAACATATGCCAGCA
>PVJN01024545.1:0-31011 GCA_004026805.1 Lasiurus borealis | reverse complement strand
GCTCAGGAGGGCCTGGGGCCTGAGGAGGGAGGTGGACACCGAGACGAACAGGCGGAGGAGAAAGTTCCAGCGCCTTGTCATCTGAGAGCGCGGGACACAGAAGAAAGGCAGAGGGGGAGGCGGAGTGCTCCGGCAAGTTCACGGCCTTTGAACTAGGCTCCAAACAACAGTCCTCCTTTGCCGAGTGGAAAATGGAGTTGGTGGAGAGAAGAGAGTATTGGTTTGAACAAAGGCCGGAGGCGTGGATGTGAGAGGAGGGGAGCCGTAGGGAAGGGAGGGGGGCAGTAATTAGGACCAGGCGGGAGGATAGGCAGAACCCTGCAGGTCTTACCAAGAGCTGGTCCTGGAGACAGAGGTCACCCCTGGACAATTTAAATATATATTTTATTGATTTTTTACAGAGAGGAAGGGAGAGGGATAGAAAGTCAGAAACATCGATGAGAGAGAGACATCGATCAGCCGCCTCCTGCACACCCCACAGTGGAGTTGTGCCCGCAAGCAAGGTACATGCCCCCGACCGGAATCGAACCTGGGACCTTTCAGTCCGCAGGCCGACGCTCTATCCATTGAGCCAAACCGGTCTCGGCACCCCTGGACAATTTAAATAGAGGGTCACATGATTACATATGTATCCTGTGTGTGCCTGCATGTTTGAGAAACACTCAGGCTTTTAAATGTAGTGGCCTGCTTTTTCATGGCCCGTGAAAGTGCCTCTAATATGGTATTTATCAACAGTTTATTGGGGGGTGTTGGGAGAAGGGATAGGTAGGGTGCAGATAGATGCCTGTGCTGGTGATGAGCACTTTCTCCTTGACCAAACTTCAGGTTGGCTCCTTTGAGTTTTCCTAACGAGGCTTTGACCTTGACCTTAGCGTCTGTCCCGTCCCTGCAGGGCCTGCACACCCAATCTAAGCAAGGAATCCTGTGGAAGTCACTTGATGAGAATCAGCCACCCTTGATATCTGCCCACCCTGGGTATCTAATCAAGTTCCTCATCCCCCCCCCCTCCCCCCACGTTTGATGTGTCAGTTCCTGACCTGCCTTCGGCAAGAATCCTGCTGGGCTGGTTTAGCCAGAATCCCCCTGCCCCTGATGTCTGCTTTTAGTACTTTTCCACCCGCTGACCCCTTCTTCTGCCCTCAGTTATAAATCCCCAGCTGTCACTGCGGTATTCAGCCCTGACCTCTCCCCTCTCATCAGACCGCGTTGCCGAGATCTTGAGTCGAGTCTTCCTTTTACCGTTTTAACAAGCGCCAGAGAATAATTACTTCCTGAACGCCTCTTAAGATTCACATTTCGGAATGAAATTCCGTACGCATTTCTCTGTGGATCGGGAGTGAATTTAGAGCAACCCATAGTAACCATAAAAGCATTCATAGATCAGCAATGAGAGTCTCTTTCGACCTAGGGCGGAAGAATCGCGTGATTTAAAGGTGTTAAGTCGGGGTTTTAACAAATGCTAGGACTGGTAACTCCTTTTTTTATGGCGTCCTGTCTTTGTGATTTTAGTTTCTTATTTTTATTATGTGTGTCTGTGATTTTAATCAGTGATGAGTACTGTTGTCCTAAGGGCGTGGGGGATTATTTAGCTGCTGAGTAACTAGCTACTTTATCTTGGCTAGGTCATTTCACCATTCTTCCTTTCAGCACTTACTGGTGCATCTCATTTTGGTACTTACCTATAAACTATCTGGCATATCTTCATGTATAGGAATTATTGATCGGCTGAGTTGCATTGCTAAGTCATGTCATTGATCCTTCTGGCCGCTCTAGATTCCTTGTTGACTGCTGGACTGCCAAAAAGTAGCGGGAAATCAATCATGTGCAGTGGCCATTGTTTAAACCTGGGGGATTGGCTTTCTAGTGAATTCTTAACTAGTCGTGCCTGAAGGACATGCCTTGAATGGAGAAGGCTGGTAGGAGGTAGATTGATTATCAGCGCTTTTCTTTCCACCTTCCTCTCCACCAAGGGGCGTCTTCTCTCTTCTCTGTTCTGCCAGAATCGAATCTTTATCCTGCTGCCGATTCCACCTCGTGTGCACTTGGTGACAGTACTTTCCAACTGCACTGTCCTTTTCTTTTAAAAATATATATTTTATTGATTTTTCACAGAGAGGAAGGGAGAGGGATAGAAAGTCAGAAACATCAATGAGAGAGAGACATCGATCAGCCGCCTCCTGCACACCCCACACTGGAGATATGCCCGCAAGCAAGGTACATGCCCCAGACCGGAATCGAACCTGGGACCTTTCAGTCCGTAGGCCGACGCTCTATCCACTGAGCCAAACCGGTCTCGGCTACTGTCCTTTTCTTAAACCTGCCCCGCAGGTAATGCTGCACCTCCTGAGACCAAGAACCTTACAGTCGACTCGCCTCTCAGCCAAGCAGGGCTGGCCAGCATGGCTGGCTTGCAAACGTGTTCTGAGTTGCCTGCTGTATTGTGTTAAAAACAGCAAGAATATGGCGGTAAAATACACCTCCCAACTCCTCACTGGAGCACAGTGCTGTGCACATAGGAGATCCCTGGTGGGTGTTGACTGAATATATGCAATGACGATCCACTCATTCTCTGGACAGTGCTGACATATTTTAAGAATCCGAGGTGGTGCTATGCAGGTACAATATTTGCTTTTTAAATTCTGGTGGGGTGCCAAAACCGGTTTGGCTCAGTGGATAGAGCGGCAGCCTGCAGACTGAAAGGTCCCAGGTTCGATTTTCGGTCAAGGGCATGTATCCTGGTTGCAGGCACATCCCCAGTAGGGGGCGTGCAGGAGGCGGCTGATCGATGTCTCTCTCTCATCAATGTTTCTCTCTATCCCTCTCCCTTCCTCTCTGTAAAAAATCAATAAAATATATATTTTTAAAATTTTTCCCCCCAGTTTTTTTAAAAAATGAATTTCTTAGGAATTTTGAGGTCATATTACCTCCCAATCTACATTCATGGTCACAAGTTAAAATCACCAGGTAAAAGTTTACTGTACTTCAAAATATCTCTTTAGAACATGCGTTGACATTTAAGTTGATATGGCTATAGCTTATATTAGGGAATGTTTACTGGATTTTGTTGGATTTACTCACTATATCTGGACTGAAAGTCCTAGAATGGAGCTTTGCCTGCAAGAGTGTTAAATTAAAGAGAATCTAATAACTTAAAGAACAAACATACGTTGTAATTTTTGGCATGCGTCTGCTGTAAGCGTTTTGTACTTGTGGGAGGGAAAGGACTAGGAAGTTTCTGAAAGAACCTAATACCGTATTTTTAGATATAATTTCAGCCAATGTTTTCTCCCATCCCCTGGGGACGCGGTTGCTATCTCTGGCGAGCAGTAGTGAATGAGCTCCCAGAGGATCTTTTTTTGGGGTGTAGAGGAGAGTATTTTAGGGAGGAGTCCCTCTAAAAATAAAACGCAGGCTCAGCCACTCTCTTTCTCCCTCCTGGAGAGAATAATTGCCTTTTGTGCGCTCCAACTCAGAGGCAGAGTCTGTAGAGCTTCTTGCTTAAGGCACATGCTCTGGAGTGAGTGAGACTGGGGCAGTGGTTCTCAACCTTCCTAACGCCACGTCCCTTTACTGGGGACGAAAATAATTTTATGGTTGGGGGTCACCACAACATGAGGAACTGCATTAAAGGGACGCGGCATTAGGAAGGTTGAGAACCACTGGTCTGGGGGTTCAATTCCCAGCTCTGCCATTTATGAGCTCTCTGAGCTTGGGCAGCTGTGTAATTTCTTTTTTTTTTTTTTAATATATTTTATTGATTTTTTTACAGAGAGGAAGGGAGAGAGATAGAAAGTCAGAAATATCGATGAGAGAGAGACATCGATCAGCCGCCTCCTGCACTCCCCACAGTGGAGATGTGCCTGCAAGCAAGATACATGTCCCCGACCGGAATCGAACCTGGGACCTTTCAGTCCGCAAGCCGACGCTCTATCCACTGAGCCAAACCGGTCTCGGCTGTGTAATTTCTTTATGCCCCAGGTTCTTTATCTGTAAAAAGGGAGAACAGCCATGCTCACCTTGCAGGGTGCTTGTGAGGTTCAAAGGATTCAACACAAGTGATACCCATAGAGCAACGCTTGGCACCTAATAGGCCAGTGGTTCTCAACCTTCCTAAGGCCGTGACCCTTGCATACAGTTCCTCATGGGGTGGTGACCCCCAGCCATGAAATGTTGCTGCTGTTAAGCATCGTGATGTAAATATCTGCATTTTCCAATGGTCTTAGGCGATCCCTGTGAAAGGGTCATTGGACCCCCAAAGGGGTCGCGACCCACAGGTTGAGAACTGCTGTAATAGGCGCTCTAGAAGTGGTAGCTGCTGCTATTATTATTACTATTATTATTATTACACTTAGGTAAAGGAAGTAAATATGCCAATGTTTTATGTCACTGAATTATACACAATTTTAATTTTTTAAATTTCCGACCTGACCCGTGTGGTTCAGTGGTTGAGTGTCAACCCATGAAACAGGAGGTCACAGTTACATTCCCAATCAGGGCCCATACTCAGGTTTTGGGCTCCATCTGCAGTAGGGGGCGTGCCGGAGGCAGCCAGTCAGTAATTCTCTCTCATCATTGATGTTTCTATCTCTCTCTCCCTTTCCCTTCCTCTCTCTGAAGTCAGTAAAAAAAATACTTAAATTTTTTTCTGTGCTTTAAGTCATAGGTTTATATTCGTTTTTATATCAAAACTGATGGCAAAAATTGTATTTAATTTTAATGCAAACATGGTATTAAATCTACAGTGGAAAGTGTACTTTCTGGTTGGCTCTATCAAGTGGGAGGCCGAGTGTCTGCAGGGGACTTGGTGGACAAGGATGAGAGGCCCAGGGCGATAGTTATTCGGTGACATCCATGTTCTTTCTCACTGGGAACGGACATACATGTCAGGGGTGTCGTATGGTGCTTACTTTGTGACGAGACATCCCTGGGGTTAGTTTACCCCGGCTTTGGTCATTTATAAGGTGCATAGCTTTGGCATCTTTCGTTACCTATAAAATGAGTCTAGCTGAAACCGTTTGGCTCAGTGGATAGAGCATCAGCCTGTGGACTGAAAGGTCCCGGGTTTGATTCCGGTCAAGGGCATGTACCTTGGTTGTAGGCACATCCCCACTGTGGGGCGTGCAGGAGGCAGCTGATCGATGTCTCTTTCTCATCAATGTTTCTAACTCTATTCCTCTCCTTTCCTCTCTGTAAAAAAATCAATAAAAATATATTTTTAAAAAAATCAATAAAAAAATATATTTAAAAAAAAATGAGTCTAATACCAGCCTGGCTGAGAGGTGGTCAGTTTTCAGCTAGTAGGTGTGTGTATAGTACGTACTTGGCAACAGTAGGTGTGCAGTAATGGTTCCAGAGAAAGCAAATGAAGACGATGAGAAAATTCAGTTGCTCGTCAGGAAATATCCTTCCTCTTCAGCTGATCATCATTCCTCTCCTGGTGAGGTGACCCCAACCTTCACTCCTGAAGAGTCTGGGCCACCAGAGGGCTTGCCTGTGTCGGGTGATGGTGATTTTCCGTTGACCAACCTCAGGACACGCGAGTCCTTAGAGGTGCCCCCGAGGATCCCTGCATGTAGGCATGTAAGCCCTTACATAATAGCAACCCAGTTTCCCCTTGATGGCGGGATCAGTCACCCCAGCGGGCATAATGACCCCCTTCTTTGCCCAGTGACTCACTGCGAAGCGGTCTCTGTTGGCAACTTAATGGCACGTTGCTATGACACCTGCTGGAAGCGTTGCTCCCTCAGGTGCTGAGGCTCCGGTGCTGGCAGAAGCCAGCGTGGCAGAGACCGGGAAGGAAAACATCCCTGTGGATCACCCAGGGTAACAGGAGTCGCTCCTGTTTCTATCTCCTGATTCCTGGCTCTGGGAGAGACAGCTCCATGGATTAGTCACTACTTCGGAGTGCCTACTGCATCCTGGGACGTTACCCAGCTCTGCAAGATGCTGTCACCCAGCTGGTAGCACAACAGAATCCTTAAAGAGCCATTCCACGGGTGTGCCAGCCAGCTGCTCCAGGGTATCGGGGAGCAGAAGACCCGTGGATGCTTCAGGCACAAGCCATCGCCAGCTTCATGTGCCTTTAAGTCAGGTCCTTTCTTAGAGGCAGTGCCATGCGGAATGCCGTGATGGTGAAAAATGGACAGTGGTACCTCGAGATACGAGTTTAATTCGTTCCGTAACCTTGAGGCGTGGGAAACTATGAGACGCTCGAGTCACAGTAAACTGGTGGGTCGTGTGCAGCCGGCCGATCCACGCGATTACTTGTATCTCAACTGATGCTCGTATTTCAAAGCACAAATCGCTCGCTCGACGGCTCGTATCTCAAAAATCTCGTATGTTAGGGCACTCGTATCTCGAGGTACCACTGTATTCTGTAAGTCTCCCCGGGGAGGTTCGGCGTAAGTTTTATGGGTAGCGAAGGCAAATCCAGCGAGTGTTTATATTCCAGTGAGATCAGAGCCCTGCCCCTCTTAGGATAAAAGTAGTCCAATATGATAACCTTCCCCCAGGTAATTGACCCACCTCCCCCCCGCCTCCTAGGAACTGTGGTGTCATTTGGGGAGCTCAGTATGTGGCAGCTCAGCCCTGGTCCATGTGGCCGGGAAGACGGGCGGCTGGAGAAGGAGGCTGACTGGCATCGACGGCATGAGGTCTCAGTGGCGAGCATTCACACGGGACACAACTGTCACCGTGTGCTGTGGTCATTAAGGGAGATCTGCTCACGCTTTTCTTGCGTGTCATTCATTTCCAGATCATGTTCCTTCTAAGTCCTTGATCATTCTGCCAGGCCACGAGCACCGATCTGTGAATCTCTGGCTCCATACTTCACACTCTTTCTCTTTCTAGGCAAAGTAAACAGCCAGGCGCACTGCTGACAGTCCCACCCACCGGGAGTTTTCTCTCTGTCACTTCCTTCAGTGCCACCCAGAGTGGGGATCTAGCCCTACCATGACCACTGTTGGGTGGGACCAACATGTTTTGCGGAATCTGATGGCTCCATTCTGGGGTGGCACTGAAGAAAGAGGGACAGAAATGTGACTTCCAAAGTGTCAACAGGTGAACAGTAGGGTTCGCCTCAGCAATAATAAGTATATTAAACACTGGGATAATGCCTTACACACTGTGAGAAAATTAACCGTCAACCTCAAGTTCTCTTCTAAATGAAGCAGTCCTTTAAGAGTAAAGGACAGCCGAAACCGGTTTGGCTCAGTGGATAGAGCGTTGGCCTGCGGACCGAAAGGTCCCAGGTTCAATTCCCGTCAAGGGCATGTATCCTGGTTATGGGCACATCCCCAGTAGGTGGCGTGCAGGAAGCGGCTGATCTATGTCTCTCTCTCATCGATGTTTCTAACTCTCTATCCCTCTCCCTTCCTCTCTGTAAAAAAATCAATAAAATATATTTTTTTAAAAAAGAGTAAAGGACAAAATAAAGTATTTTTGGATCAATGAAGATTGAGCTTTTTCTGCCTACATTTTCTTACTTCATGAACTGCCAAATAATGCTGTTTATGAAGAAAGACGTAGAATCTAGAAGAAAGTAGTTGGATATAAGACGTCACAAGCAAAGAAATTTCAGGTTGGTAAAATAAGCACAGACTGTAAAAGTGACAGAAAAAGAGCAGTAGCTTATTTTTAGGACGTTGGGGGGAAAGTAAATACAAATGCCGGTTAAGAAAAACATGGAAAACGGCAGAGAAACATCGGAGCCAAAACTGAGGTCTTTGGTGATGGGAAGGAGGATGGAAAATGGATTATTTTTAAATTGAAGGCATAGTATGCTGTTCAGAATTTAACCAAAAGAAAGAGAATGTATACCAGCATGCATGAGGAAGAAAATTAAAGTAAACCAAATTCGGTGAAGGAGAAGGAAAGGAAAAAAAAAATAGGTAAAATAATCATGAAATAAATATAAAGAGGATTAAGCTCTCCTTTAAAAGAAAGGGTTTCTCGGCTAATATAAAACTGATCAGACCTAACTCCAGTGGAGAAGGAACATGATTGAGTTTCACAATGGTGAGCGTTTGCCAAACAAATGTGAAAGATGGAGAGAAGGATGTTTTTGGTTATATATGAGCGTGGTTATAGTAAAGGATTATGGCATATCACCTGAATAAGGAGAGAAGTGATAACAGGACAGGAATGAATGATGGAATGGTGAAGGGTCAGTGGCTAGGAGGTTTTGAGGTGTTAGAAGGCTTTCACTATTCTGCAAGATACAGTGGTACCTCGAGATGCGAGTACCCTAACATACAAGATTTTTGAGATACGAGCGGTTTTTGCTTTGAAATACGAGCAACATTTGAGATACGAGTAATCGCTCAGATCGGCTGGCTGCACACGACCCACCAGTTTACCGAGACTCGAGCATCTCATAGTTTCCCACGCCTCAAGGTTACAGAACGAATTAAACGCGTTTCTCGAGGTACCACTGTATTGGGGACAAGAGTTAATTGCATGAAATAAATGCTCTAACTGATTTCAGCTAGTCTGTAACAAAACTTCGAGGAAATACGTGAAAGTAAAAAAGTCACAAAGAACGAAATCAAGAGCACAGTATAATCATAGGTTGTTTGCATGTTCGCATGACAAGACATAAGCATTTTTCTGGAAAGGCCCATACCATTCCCAAGCACATGGTCAGGAAAATGTTGATAATATTGTCTCGGTTATAATTAAGACCCACTGGGTTAATCCGGACAGTGATTAATGAAAATTGGGCACGGGTGAATGAAGAGACAGTATGTTAATGAATGAAAGATCAAGTATTCGCTGTTTGGGGTTTGGCCAGGCAGCTGGTAACCGTGTTCTGTTTGCTTCTAGATGTTCTGGATTTCAGAGTTTCATGGGTGAAATTTGTAAAAAGTAAATGAATAAATAAATAAGCAAATAAAACTAAAAAACCTTTCGAAAATGGGATGAGATTGTCAACTTTTTGTCAAGTAAGCTAGCAACGTAATTACTTAAAAGAAGAGGCAGCTTTACCCCAAGCAAGTAGGACATGGTCTTCAAATAAAAAGAGGAGGAGAGCATTTGACAATCTTATGCTAACATATGTGTATACATGCATACACACACACAAATATTTCTCCTTAGTTTCTGAGGACCTTTTAACCTTCCATTTACTTGGGAATATTTCAGAAACACCTGCCTTGCTTATTTGAGAACCTGGATAGTAAGGAGGCTTGCCTTTTGGTGATGCAGTTATCAACAGAAACTATGGTAACCTAGGAGTACCAAGTTCAATACCCGTCCAAGGTCACATGTCTAATTAGTTGCAATGCCAGGATTTAAGCCAGGCGGCCTGACTCCAGACCCATCTCTCTTAATCTTGAGGCTAATGTCCGTGGAAATGAGCAATCATATTTTCAATGGAAATGTTTTATTCAAACGCAGCCATTTCTCTTAATTTTATTTTATTTTTTTTTGCGTTAAAACTTAGATAATCTTGTTTATCACCAATGCCCTCCTTCAGTGTGCTGTCTTCCTTTTGGCCATTTCATTATAAATCAGCACTTCTCTTAGGCAGGACAGAAGTAGAGAAAAGAAAGATTGCCAAGTTAAAATGCATCACATGCTCATTTACTAAAAACATTAGTTTGGGGAAGGACAGAGTGGAAACCATCGCATTAAATGGCTTTTAAATAGCTTGTTGATTTAATTTCTCTCTGTCCCCCACGACTCTCATTTAATCCAAATCCTTGAGAGTTTTTCTGTTTTATGAGGGTTCGGTTTGTAACAGCGTTTTGTGGCTTGTGGCGTGAGACTATATTTAACTCCAGGCTGTGTCTTATCTGATGAGGATCAGAGACGGACTGAATCAAGGGTGTCCATTCACTGGTCAGGATAACATTTGCTCATTCATTCCACGCGAGAGCCTGTGGCAGGCCAGGAGTCTGTCTTGTAGGAGGTGTTTTGCTGAGTGTGAAACCAGCAAATCAGCACTTTTTCTCCCCCCTGGAGACAGACGGTTGATTATTTAATTAGAGGGATCGTCGCCAGAAAGGTAAAGACCAGATGTATGTGCAATTTGTTTCCTATAAACGTTACCCAGAGAGGTCCCGTATGGGCCGAGGTGGGTAAAAGAGCTGCAGAATTACCACTGGGAGGAAGTGTCTCATGTTGGGGAACAGGTCCAGCTGACAGAAAAACAGCACCTGTGCACACCCGTCATCAATTACCATTTCCTGTCAAAACTGTTTGTATTCGTTTTTCTCTCTAACCTGTCAGAGTCAGGGTCATTTCTTGCAATCATGCTTACCGGTCCTCAATGATCATTCGTTAAACTAAACACTGTCAGGTTGAAGTTTAGTGGTTTCATCTTCCTCCTGAAATAATATTTTTTCACCTAAGAGTTTATTCAAATTTCAAAGAGGAAATCGTCCAACGTAATTTCATTTTCATTCTCTTCTTCTTTAGAAAATGAGATGGGCTCCTTTTTCTCATTTTTCTTTTCTTTTATTTTTGAGAGAGGCCAATTCTGTTTATAATTTAGGACAGTACAAAAGCTATCTATTTTTATGCTAAATGATGTAAAAAACAACCCCAGTGTACTTTCTGCTTGCCTATCTCAGCGAGGCATTGTTTGCCCCGGCTCTTGCATTCAGAATGGAGTGAGAGGTATGAAAAATGAATATAATTTAAGGGGAAATTTAGCACATTTAAATTGCATCCATTGGAAATTTTTCCATTGCATTCTCACTGTCGCACGGATGACCGGTTTTCTCAGCAGTGACCGTCCCTTGGAGGCCTGTGATGTCTCTAGGCAGCTGACACCTGATTTCAGAGGCTGCCACAATAGTGAGGTCCCTGTGGGAGCCACCAATACCCCGATAAGAATGACCACAGGACTTTATTTTAGCACTTGCTCAGGTCAACTCGCCCATAGTCTTGACTTGTTGAAGTGGTCAGTATTTCCCATGCTGAGATGATAAAAATAGCTGCCTGCTTTTATGGCTTCTTAGTTTTTGTATTTTTTTACATTAATATCCGTAACTATTTGAGAATTAATTTTGATGTAAGGAGTAATACAGTAATCTCGAGATCCACCTCAATATTTTCCTACGTGTTACAAAACCATTTGTTGAATAATTTATTATTTCCCCATTGATATCAGATATTAACAACATGGATTTTGACCTATCACTAATTCTCCTTTGTAGTTGGATCTATTCCTTAGATTAACTTCTGTAAAAATTTTGCCGACTGGAAATTCTACAAAATTCCCTCTCTCTCTCTCTCTCTCTCTCTCTCTCTTTTTTTTTAATATATATTTTATTGATTTTTTACAGAGAGGAAGGGAGAGAGATAGAAAGTCAGAAACATCGATGAGAGAGAGAGATCGATCAGCCGCCTCCTGCACACCCCACAGTGGAGATGTGCCTGCAAGCAAGGCACATGCCCCTGACCGGAATCGAACCTGGGACCTTTCGGTCTACAGGCCAACACTCTATCCACTGAGCCAAACCGGTCTCAGCTACCTCTCTCTTTTTATTGTTTTGTCATGCATGAGTCACAATTTAATTGTGGTGATTTTCTGGTTTTCACTGCGTCATGATTCTAAAAAATTCAGCCATCTGGAACAAATCCAGAAAAAAAGTGCTAAAAAGCTCCTTTGTCCTTGTTCTGGATCCAAGTGAGTTATTGTTTATATGTGAAGTTACAGACAGATTAGTTGCAATGCTTTAGAAAGTATATCATCTATACCACACGCCTACCTGAAAGAATTTCTCAAACTAGGAAAAGTGAATCTTAAAGAGGGAAATGCTGGGATGTAGGAAACTAAGGTAAATGATGTAACCAGTGAAGATTGTAATTAAAATAATTTCTAATCATGTGGCTATATGGTTTAATGGTATTCTTTGAAACATTTTAAGAAATAGAATAGGCATGTTTTACAAATCTGATGAAAAATGCAGAATAATTTTGGGTGGTAGTAACAGAGCATCCTACGCTGGTAGCATCGGGAATCATTAATCCCATCACCTGTTTCTCTGACTACAAGTACAGTGGTACCTCGAGATATGAGTTTAATTCCTTCCGTAACTTTGAGGCGTGGGAAACTATGAGACGCTCCAGTCGAGGTAAACTGGTGGGTCGTGTGCAGCTGGCTGATCTGCGTGATTACTCCTATCTCAAATGTTTGCTCGTATTTCAAAGCAAAAATAGCTCACTCGATGGATCGTATCTCAAATATCTCGTATGTTAGGGCACTGGTATCTCGAGGTACCACTGTATTGGGCCAGGTACCGCACTGCCTTAGCTTGTCTTGCTGTGATCATTCTCCTATTTCATTGCAGTGATTATTCTGTGACTGTGAACCTCTAAACCTGTAGGCCTTCTAGCAAATTGGCCTCTATTTCTCTCTATCCATTAACACTTTTTTGTCTTCATTTCTTTCATCATCCGGTTTACATTTCATAACCCATCATTTCAATAACTCGCCAGTAACCTAACTCGTCTTGCTCCATTCTCTTTGTTAGACCTGTTTGGCAAACCCCAGACTAGGATAAACTCGGATACAGTGGTACCTCGAGATACAAGTTTAATTCGTTCCGTAACCTTGAGGCGTGGGAAACTATGAGACACTCGAGTCCCCGTAAACTGGTGGGTCGTGTGCAGCCGGCCGATCCTCGCGATGACTCCTATCTCAAATGTTGCTCGTATTTCAAAGCAAAATCGCTTGCTCGACAGCTCGTATCTCAAAAATCTCGTGTGTTAGGGTACCACTGTATCTGCTTCCTTCGCCCTTGCCGTGGTTTTTGAGTGCTGCTGAAGAAAATGGTACAACTGGATAGGTTAGTGCCACAATAAATGTGTGGCCATCAATCTCAACTAGACCATCAGTACTGCCCAGCTGCCCTACTAGGCTTTTTTGATTAAAGCGCTTTTTCCTCTGCAGAAATTCTTTCAAATCTCTCCTGCTCTCTGCACACCCGCAGTCTCCCTTCACTCTGAGGAGGTGACCTCACCTCCAGCCACAGAGAAAGTAAAGAGCCATCAGATCGGAGCTGCCTCAACTTCCTGCTATCAAGTGTTCGTCCTTTTCTGCCTCGAAACCCGGTTTCTCTTCCTTCCTGCTCGGCGCGGGAGAAGAGATGTCTTTCTTTCTGCAGAAGCGCCATCGCTCCATCTGCGCTCTGCCTCTTCTCGCTTTCGCCTTCCCAGGAACTTGACTTATCTCTCCTCTCTGGTCTCAGCTGCTGCTCTCTCTCCACTGGATCCTTCCCTCGGGGTTTCAGCTCAGGTCTCTCCCATCTCAAAACAGCAAGTAGACAGTGACCTCTCCCAGCTGCGCCCATGTCTCACTGGGGTGCCTCTGAGTGGAAGTCACACTTCTCAGGGGCATTATCTGCCCTCCCTCCCTCATTTCCCACATTTCCCCAACCCACCTCACCTGGACTTTTACCCTAAAAATTTTAAAATAAATACCAGCCGAGACCGGTTTGGCTCAGTGGATAGAGCGTCAGCCTGCGGACTGAAAGGTCCCAGGTTAGATTCCGGTCAAGGGCATGTACCTTGCTTGCAGGCACATTCCCAGTAGGGGGCGTGCAGGAGGCGGCTGATCGATGTCTCTCTCATCGATGTTTCTAACTCTCTATTCCCTCTTCCTTCCTCTCTGTATAAAATATATTAAAAAAAATAAAAAATAAATAAATAAAATAAAATAAATACCAATATAGTAGACACTGGAGGTAGAGCTCCCAGTACAGTAGAGGAGAAAAAAAGGAAATCTAATGAATATAGAAAAACTAAGGAGAAGAGAAAACACGAAACAAGATGCAGACATAAGTAAGCATGCCAGGAATGACAGTGAATGTAACAGGTTCAACTCTTGGTGGTGTGGTCTGTTTACCTGATGTTCTAGAAAAGCAAAAATGTGGGGGCATTGACAGCAGTGGGGCACAGGGACCTTTTTGACATGATGAAATGTCTTGCACATTTACATTGTGGTCGTGTCTCATGACTTTATACATTTGTCACGGCTCATCTTGTATATAGAAATTGGGTGCATTGTGTGTTATTTATACCACAGTGAAGCAGACAAGCAGAAAGTTTAATAGAAGCATCGTACTATGTACTGCTTGGCTTTCGGTGAGTTAGTATTTATAAATCACAATTACATAAACAATAGTTTTTAATTGAAAATTTGATTATATTACATTAGGAAGATGAGAAGAGGAGAAGCGGAGACTGGGGCTAAAAGATCATTATTAGCCGTAGTAGGAAAATGAGGATATCTAAGACTGATGAACCAAGAATTATCAAATACAAGAAGAGAAGGGTACAGGAAAAGCAGGCGTGAGGTCTGGAAGGGTAGTACAGGAGACTGATCATTTTTGATAGTAGCCTATTAGAGTTACTGGACATTTTTTACCATGCGCATATGTCATTTTAATAAAAATTAATGTAATAATTGGGGGCTACGAATTTCTGGAAATAACTACAGAAAGACCAAAAATGGGCCCTGAACCCAGCTTAGCTGAGAGAGGAACAGAAGCTCTGATATGATGGATGGCTTTTCCCGGGCTGTAATGTCTAAGCTGAGTTTGAAAGGATGAGTTAAGAGTTCACCAAAGGATTCTTTCCAAATGTAATTGATTAAGGATGTTTCATCTCTCTTGTAACCCTGTTAAACTCAAGCGGTGCTTCCAAGAGATTATATTGATTTACTTGCGTTTTCTAGGCTTATATTTATGCCAGTGGTGAAAAGATGATATATGTATATATAAATCTTAGAAAGCATGGCTGGTCTCTCTAGCACAACCATAATGTTGAATGAGTATTGATACGATATTCTCTTCTTGTTCCTATTTTATGGCTTATCACTCAGTGCTACTCTGTGTTTCCAAATTAAGATGATAAATTGTTTTGTGTTTTTTTATTTGTTTTTGGTATGGAGTTAACTTGGCCTTCTGATTGTATACCTTATTTAATCTTGAGTCGAGTGTTTTAAAAATCAGAAAGTAGTAACATAAAAATGACTAATCTTTGAATCAGGCTTTGCATGAGACTGGCAAATGGAATCATATTTAAGGTTGCCTTTAAGATATTTATGATAAAAAAATGTTTAGATAAGTTTTCATCACATCGGTAGGACAACATAAGTCTGACTGACTTTACAAATAAAAGATATCCCCTTCTCGTCGAGACCGGTTTGGCTCAGTGGATAGAGCGTCGGCCTGCAGACTGAAAGGTCCCAGGTTCAATTCCGGTCAAGGGCATGTACCTTGCTTGCGGGCACATCTCCACTGTGGGGCGTGCAGGAGGCAGCTGATTGATGTCTCTCTCTCATCGATGTTTCTGACTTTCTATCTCTCTCCCTTCCTCTCTGTAAAAAAACAATAAAGTATGTTTAAAAAAAAAAAGATATCCCCTTCTTTTGCTAATTTGTCCTGCTCATCTTCACCTATTTTTAAGGAGCTAATGGGGAAACGATGTTGCGTTTATTTGTGATTCGGAGTTTTCACAAAACCAGCCAGGAATTCTGTATATGTAGGAATGTGGCCAGAACTAGACAAAGGTATGAACAATCAGAGCTAGTAAAAGGGGGCTGGTAGGCAGCTCTGTCTGGACCCTCACGTGCAGAACTTGCAGCTGAACGAGGTCTGCTCGTCCTTGCAGTTGCAGGCTGGTGTGAGACAAGGTGACCTCTTTGTCCCAAGAACAGCACTGAGGACGGATGCCATGGATACTCGGTCCTGGAGGAAGCAGGGCTTTCTGTAGTTCTTGCTTGGGTGTGGGAAGCTGAGAAAGGGATCGGACAAGAATTGATAGGAGCCGAAACCGGTGTGGCTCAGTGGATAGAGCGTCGGCCTGCGGACTGAAAGGTCCTGGGTTCGATTCCGGTCAAGGGCATGTATCCTGGTTGCGGGCACATCCCCAGTAAGTGGTATGCAGGAGGCGGCTGATCAATGTCTCTTTCTCATCGATGTTTCTAACTCTCTATCCCTCTCCCTTCCTCTCTGTAAAAAATCAATAAAATATATTTTTAAAAAAAGAATTGATAGAGGCTTAATCACAAGGAACAACAACAGCCTGTAATTATTGGAATCGAGAGGCTAGGTCAATGGTTGGCAAACTCCTTAGTCAACAGAGCCGCAGTTTGCCGACCACTGGATTAGAGGTATACCAGAAGCCCAGAGCTGATCAGTCAGCTGGCTGAGTTCTGCCCCCAGCAAATGAAAAGTGTGAACGTGACACGTTTCGAGAAATAGAACCAGGCTCATGAGGTGGTTTGTCTTGGCATTAAAGACATTTTAATAAAGCGGTTCTAGACTATGATGTCATTTCAGCTAAACAAATAACATCCTTAGAGGAGTAATGGCCTGTGGGACTTCTATCTACCTAACCGTTTGTATTTTTAAATCATAAGTATATGCCTGAAGCTGTGCAGAACATTTCATTTCAAAGAGTTATATTCCCTCCGGCGAAAGGAGCTCAAGTGAGATAGAAATTATAAATAGAACCCAAACTTTACAGTCGTGGAGCGCGATGTATTTTCAGTGAAGATGAGTCATTAGTGAAAATTATTTATAGTGTTTTACATTGCCCTTTTATGATTGAATTAACATGGACATCTTTTGTAACCTTTTTCTTAGCACACGTCTGTGGATGGATATACGGAACTGCACCTCCAGCCTACCAAATCGAGTAGCAGACAGAACCTCCCTCGGTGTCGAAACTCCATTACGTCCGCCACAGACGAGCAGCCTCACATCGGGAATTATCGTTTACAAAAAACAATCGGGAAGGGGAACTTTGCCAAAGTGAAATTGGCAAGACATGTGCTAACTGGGAGAGAGGTAGGTTTTTAGGATGCTTTTTCATATTTACTTGGATCAGAACATTCACCTCTCCAAAGTCTCGTTGGAAAGCATTCCCAGAGCTGATGCTGGGAATTCATGACAGTCGAGAAATGGGATACGTGTGAACGGAACGTGCTGAATAGAGCTGTGTCATTGCATGAAAAGTTGACCTTGAATGTTTAGAAAAGAATCATACCTACATTTTAGCACCTCAGAGATGGAGTCTGATGCAAATGAGCTTTTCTCAGATTTCTGTTTTATATTAGTGGTTTCTGTAAATACTTCAGATTGCTACCCAACCTTAAAACAAGGCTGGGATAAAGTCTTTTATTAAACATTAGGTATAAATGTACAGAAAGTAACTCACTCATGTTTACCTACTTAGAGACCACATTAAACAAGTGTGTTTATATAGATGTTTTATAAGAAAATTGGGTTTTCTAAAATCTTAATGTGCTTTAAATTATGTATACTTACATAGAAAAAGTGTATATATTTAATAATTATTGTTACTATTAATGTCCTTAGTAATTTCTATGTTAAAGATCGAAAATAGTTAAATATCTAACATTCTATATGACATCATATTTACTGGACCCAATTAGGACATTGTGAGAGGTCTCAGTCATAAAATGTTTTTGATAAGTTTTGATTTTGCTCTGCCTCATATTATTGTCATTTCCAGTTGAATTTAGTCCTTCCTGTCCATTCTGACCCCATAAGCTGTTCAAGTACAGTCTACATTAGGCAGAGACTTAAAGGACATTCAGATCCACTTTGCCGGTCTGCTGTAGCTAAGCTTGGGTGGCCAGTTTCTCTACCCATCTCATCACTTTATTCACATAATACATTACTGAAAGTTTATAAGCCTCTCCCTCTGGTATTTGTAACTTACCAAGATCATGAGTAAAAGATTAAGATGTAGATGATTTTTATTTTTAAAGAGGAAACTTGGAAGTAATAACACAAGTGTAATTTCATTGACTCAGAATCAAATGGGTTAAAGAAGTGGGTCAATAGTATGTATTCTAAGGCTGCCAAATTATCAAAACTTTGCCATCCAATTATGTGAACACTAAATTATTTCTAGTTAGAAATGAAAGAACAGATGTTTTCTTTCTAAGATTTTATTCATTAAGATATGTATTCTCAAATACCGTTTAATGATTCTCTTTTTTTTAGGTTGCTGTGAAAATAATAGATAAAACTCAGCTAAATCCTACCAGTCTACAAAAGGTCTGTAATTATTTTAATAGTAATTAGAATGTGAGTTTCCTAATTAATATATGAGTTCTGTAAAGCCAGGTATCCCAAATTTTCAACTAGGTACAATATTGCATTTCATCAAACTATGAAGAAAAGACACGATGTAAAACATATTTATATTTAAATAATATTTTTGAAGTAGTTGCTTGAAAAACATTTACTACTCAAGTGCATATACCATATGAAAGGAAGTAATTCATGTAATTCAGTAGGATAAAACTTGGTTTAAAATATTTGAAGTATTCAGGATTCTGCTTCATTAAACATCTGTGGATGAATTAATATTCTCCATAAGTGGGTTTCCTTTTATAGCTTCACTGGCTTTTCTTTCTTCTTCTATGAGAACTAGTGTTTCTGCTAACTTAGAGGACAAGATGCGAATATTTCTTCAAAATTGGAAATATAAGACAACGGGGTTGAGGGGATGAATTAAAAGCAGTTAAGATGGGGATTGCCCTTTAAACCTGGTAGCTGTTTCATGTTGCTTTATTGCTTACTTATGTGGGAAAACTTGCTCAGATGCACATTTTAAAAATGTGTACTTTAAAAATGAAGCAGATATTTTAACATTTCTGCCATATATATATATATATATATATATATGTTCATTTTGTATAGTGATAATATCCATTGTGATTTTTATTTGAATATATAGGGATCACAGTCATATATGTATTAGTAAATGTTACATAAATAACTTTGGATTCCTAAAACAGAGAGACTCTTATAAGAAATATTTAATACGGTGTATTTAATTACACCTGCTATTCTAACATTAAATTAAAAATTTGGGTCTGTGCCCTGACTGGTATTGCTCAATGGATAGAGCATTGACCCATGTACTGAAGAGTCACAGGTTAGATTCCTGGTCAAGGGCATGTACCTGGATTGCAGGTTCGATCCCCAGCCCTGGTCGGAGCACATGCGGGAGGCAATCCATTAATGTGTCTCTCTCACATCGATGTTTCTCTCTCTGTGTCTCATTCCCACCCTCCCACTCTCTATAAAAATCAGTGGAAGAAATACCTTTGGGTAAGGATTGAAAAATAAATAGAAGTTGTCCTGGAAACCAAATGTCAGCAGAGTTAGAGATAGGATGAGAAACAAATGGTTTCTTAGTTCATTACCAGGATCCTGTGGTGTGTTGTAAGCCAATGAGTTTCTTTGATTTTCGGCTTGAGTGTTCGTTTCTAACAGGAGTGTGTCTACCTATTTTCTTTGACAGTTGTTTCGAGAAGTACGAATAATGAAGATATTGAATCACCCTAACATAGGTATGAAATTTATACACAAATAATGAAGTGTTTTCTTTCACTTGAGTGTGTTTGAAAAGATATAATTTTAAGGATGTTTTATAGAAATAGGAGAAAGGTGATAACTAGAAACCTGAGCGAGACCTGAGAAAGTGATACTGTAGGTAAAAATAGTTATAAAGAAGTTAGCTGAAGGCTCTTGCCTGTTACCTTGCTGTCTTCTGCTTTCCCTAAAATGAGGGATATGACTTGGAGTTGATCCATATACAGTACATTTTTTTAAATCTCTGTACTCAGTCTCTCTAAAGAGAGATTGCGTGTCATTTAGATATTTATAAAAAATAAATTCCAGGTAATTTGATAATATGCATTATAGTTTTCTCATAGATTATAGGAAAAATAATCAGTTTGAATTAAAAACTAGAGCTGATTTCAATTTTAGTGGATTTATTTCCATAAATTCTGGGTTTCCCCTATATTTACAAAAGATGCAAATATTTCTTCAAAAAGTGTAAATATAAGACAACAGGGTTCAGGGGATGAATTAAAAGCAGTTAGGATGGGGATTGCCCTTTAAACCTGGTAGCCGTTTCATGTTGCTTTATTACTTGCTTATGTGGGAAAACTTGCTTAGATGCACATTTTAAAAATGTGTACTTTTTAATGAAGCAGATATTTTAACATTTCTGCCATATATATATATTCATTTTGTATAGTGATAATATCCGTTGTGATTTTTATTTGAATATATAGGGATCACAGTCATTTACATGTACAAGTAAATGTTACATAAATAACTTTGGATTCCTAAAACAGAATCTTATAAGAAATAAGTGTATTGATTGCGTGTATTACAGGAAGTTATTAGATTTTAAGAAGTAGAAAGCAATTCTTTTTTTGATCTGTTTTTAAAACACTTGTTTTTTGCACATTTAAAAATCTTATGTTTATTAGAAATATTCATATGATTATTTATGGTGAATAATTTCAACTACATAAATCTGATAATTTAGTAGTTTTTTAACCACAAACTTTTATAGTATCACATATTTATAGAATTTTTCTTGTTTTGGTACTAAAGATTATTTAATGTTTTATGATAGAACCATTATAACATAGTATATTTTAAAGCTTTAGTTAAAATTTATTATTATAAAAATTTTTTATTGTGATTTTAAGATTTTGCCTTTCATTACCTTATTCTGATTAGAAGAGAGAATGGTTCTTTAATGCCAGAAACTTAACTTTTTTTTTGACTTGGCAGCTAGTTCCCAATCACTTTATGGTAAATAAAGTGATTCCACAATAGTAATGATCCTTAAGAGAATTTTAAAATTTAAAATTGTAATTAATACTCTAATAAATATTCAAATTTTCCACTGGCTTAGTGTTACCTTACATTGTATTGAAGCATAGCAAGCCACGCCATAGTGGCTCAGTGGTTGAGCATAGACCCATGATCCAGGAAGTAGCTGGTTTGATTCTCAGTCAGGGCACATGCCCAGGTTGCGAGTTCAATCCCCAGTAGGGGCATGCAAGAAGCAGCTGATCGATGTTTCTCTGTCATCGATGTTTCTATCTCTCCTCTCTTACTCTCTCTGAAATAAATTTTTAAAACATGTTTTTAAAAAAGATCACCAATACATGCTAACAGTTACAGAGGTATATTTCTAATTTCTTTTTCAGTAAAATTGTTTGAAGTTATTGAAACAGAGAAGACCCTCTATCTAGTCATGGAGTACGCAAGTGGGGGTAAGGATGTGGGGCTTGAAAAGCTCTCTTTAAGACATAGGACTGTCCACACCTCAAGATTATGTCTTTATTGTTGTTAATGAACTTGCAGTTTTATTAAAATGCCTTTACATGATATCTTAAGGAAAATTCAGTGTTTGCTTTTAAGACCTATGGACCCTATATTACTTAGGTACATTTTTAAAGCTCTAAAATTGCATTGTTTGAATGGTTTGATTCTCTTATCTAAATAGTATTACTATATGTCGTATTATTATGATGACTTAGAAACTAGAAATCTCAAATTCAGAATGTATTTAATAACGACTATGGCAAAAGAATATTCTAGGCCAAATGTTCATTTCTCTGGTTTTTCAGTATCGGTACATTTTCAAGATAATCCATAAAATGTTGGAATTTAAACAAGTATTGATCTATATATTCTAAAAGCTGAACAGTTGAATTGACCGAGAAATAGCAAGATGCATTTGTAGTAGAATGTAAAGTGTATTTTGACTACATCGTGTCAAAAATAGGAATGGTTTTTAAACACTGACATATATAGAAAACCATTTTCGCTGCTTTTTCCCCCAAGTGAGAGATACTCTGGCTGAAAAGCACAGTTCCGGTAGGCATAGGGAAGGGCTCACTCATCGTTCTCAGAAACAGGTTTAACGTGGACGGAGTAAATCATTCAATAAGCAGAAAGGAATACTTGGAGCTTTTAAGAGCTCAGAAAATTGAAAAAGAGGGAAGGCAACTCTAAGTATTTAAAGCACTTTAGCTAATTAACTCTTTTGCTAATCAATAGAAAACCAGTGTGGAGTCCTTTTAGCTGATCAAGTACATAGATTTTCCTGGTGATTCAGACATTATGTAGCTAGAATAAAGAGGATTAATTCTGATTTATAAGACATCTAAATAATGTGTTTTTTATTCTGTCTCTTAGATTTCTAAAAAATTTTACTGCAAATATTAAATATATTTTCATTGCATTTTCAGTTTTTTATGGATATTGAAAGTTTTAATAGATTCGGTTGTTTACAAAGCTTTTTTTCCATCCTGAAGATTTTCAGTGTAGATTTTTTTTTTTCCTTAACCTGAAAACCGATGTTATTGATGTTTTATTATTTTTTTATTTTAAACAATTATTCTGCCATGCAAATTTGCATAAAGTGAAGGTCTACAATAAAATTAACAAACCTATAAAAGAACACTTAATGAACTATTACTCTATTTTTCCATCCTTTAGTTAGATTTATATAACATATTGTCAGCGTGGGAACCCTGAGCATTATTTTTAGTTGTTAGATTTCTTTTTTTTTTCATTTGAGTCATCTAAAGTCTAAAAATAGGGGCTAGACATGCTTTGATGGGAGAAATTATAGACTGCTAAAAATCTGTGGACATCATTCTGTTTTAAACAGTATAATATATATATATATATATATATATATATATATATATATATATATACTGTCTTAACAATGAATGGTAAGTACAGTCAACTCTCTATTGGTGCTAATGAAGGGGACCGATGGCTGGGGTGATGGAGAGCACAGTTGGAGGGGGTGGTGTGCTATAGAGACCCTGCCCTTGGAGTTCAGCCCCCGCCAGGTGGTCCCTCAGTCACTTCTGATTCCTAGGGCTCGATTTTCTTTGGTCTTGCCAGTCAGCAATCTTCTAACAAAACCATCCTGGTCCCGGCAGTAAATCCAGAATCCTTTTCTTGCCCTTTTGATCTATAAATGGCAAAGCTCCTCTGGAAAATACAACTCTTCATATTTTCCGCTGAAATGTCCAGATATTTTAGGATTGAGTGTGTCGTGCACAGAGAAATCTAACATGGGCTAGAAGAGTAGGGTCAGGGAGCTCTCATAGATGAGTTGATTTTGGTTCCCTGATGGGACGTAAAAATTTCTTTACGATTTGGCCCAAAAGATCCTGTTAAAATCAGGTGTCAGTGCTGCTCTGGAATGCTGTGTTCATTGCTTCTTTCCCTCATACAAACAATATTGATTAAATGTTTATTACATATTAAGTAATATTCTGGGGACCCTTAAGAAGATTACATTCCAGTTGGGGAAGCAAACCATAAACAAACAGTATAATAAGTGAAGGACCGAGGCATGCCAACATTTGGGCCTGCGTGTTCCAGGCAGAACCAAGAGTAGCCCCAGTTTTTGAACTCGTGTGTGTATCTTTCCCAGCCTCCACTCACGAGTCTAGAATTACCGACTGTGATGAGTCAACTAGAGAATCCACTCATTTCTCTGTTTTCATCACCCCATTTAATCATTTATGTAACACGCTGCCTGACATTGTAGATGACTTAGTTTCATCTGCCATACACCATTATGTATTTGGTTTTTAATATTTCACTTACATCCTAGCACTGATATTGCATATACCTGTATATGTAATATATCTGTATACCTAGACACAAACCTCTAATTTATTGAGTGCTTACTATATGCCAGTCACTGTGCTAAGCACATGCATTATTTCATTTACTCCTCACAGAAGCCATCTGAGATAGACAGTAGATAGAAGCTGGGTCTTAATGAAATCACCCAGTAGCTACTTTGGGGCTAAACTAGGATTTGTACCCAAATTGATCTGATTCTAAAGTCTGAGTTTTAACTACTTTGCTGAACTTTATAAGAGCTCTTTAAGCCATTGTGTGAGTTTTTACTCTGCATGTATATCTATAAGGTATCAATTATAATTAAAAGGACACAAAAATAATTTCTTCTTTATACGGAGAGATTTTGTTTTTAATATTGTAACTAAATATTGAGGTTTTTCTTTTATTGTGTTGACTAGAAGAAATAGTCACTTACAAACACATAAAGCAATAGAGCTGAGAGAAAATTTCTACAGTTTCTAGTTGTCTTTAAATTATTTCAACAAGTGTGTATTGTCTGTCCGCTTTGTTTCTGTCATACAAAGAAAGTACGGCTATGACGGTGCTCAAGTAGTCTGAAGTTCATTTAGGGTAAAAGGAGATGCACATGAGGATGATTTAATTCTGTCTAATAAGTAGGTACAAAATAGATGGAATGAGTATGGCATAACCAGAATATAGGAAGGAAGAGAAAGAAATCAATGTGTGTCATGATAGTGAGATGTCCTTTGACCAAAGCTTCCTGAATTTAAAGGAGAGAGATCCCACATAATGAGACGTGTTATTTTACATGAAATGTAGGCCCCAAATACAAAGCCAAGTGTGATTTGACTGCCTGTGTTGCCCGTTCCCTTTATTAGAACAGATAATAAAGAGTTGACTGTATCTTTTACTTAAGACTTGACAAGCAGAAAGCAGGTTTTTCTTGGTTATGTTTTTATGACTTATTCTCTAAAGAGTTTTGCTAAATAATCAGCTGCGACAGATACTCAATTCTATATGTAACCCCCCCCCCTTTTTTTTTGGTATTCATGGAAGAGTTTGTGATTTACGTAGAAGCATCAGAAAATCGGGGGCCGGAAGCTTCTTTAGACACAAGCCACAGACTTGACATTGAATATGTTGTTCGTTGAAAATCTTATGTCTGTTTTACTGCCTGCTTTACCTTTCCGATTCAGGTGAAGTATTTGATTACTTAGTTGCCCATGGAAGAATGAAAGAAAAAGAGGCGCGTGCAAAATTTAGGCAGGTACGCAAAGTGGTTTTCGCTTGTTCTGCTCTTTTTAGTGCTGTACAATGGACAGTGTCATAAACCGGACTTTAGGATGTGTGGTTTTTTAACAAGAAAAAGTCTCGCTTTCTTACGCTCCTTACGAATGGAAAACTGACAAAGAAATCTGTTCGTCCTGCATTTAAATTTCAGAGCTTACTTATAGATGATCATAAATAGTGAAATGCTAATAAGTGAGACATGTTAACTCTTTGATAGTCTTGGAAATAGAGACCAGACTGAGATAGAAAAGAAATACTTAGTCTGTTAGCCATTAATTATTGTTAATATGTATACAGTATATAGGTGTACTGTTTAAAAGGTATTAGTATTATTTTCTTTTATAATTAAGGATGTTTTTGTATTAGAACATATTTTATAGATTTAAATATATGGTCAATTTTATTTAGTGCGGTAGACAAGGAACCTTGCAAATGTGGCTGAAAAATGCATTTCCTGAATATGACTTGTTACAGAAATGCTAAAATAAGAAAAAGTAATTTAAGTTGATCTAGGATTTAATTTTTAAGAATAATGGGATTAAGGTAGTATACTATGTAAATTACCATAGACATCACACATTAATAAGTTGTAAATTGTTTTTAAAACAATTTAAAATGCAGAAAGCATTTTGCAAGTTGTGTTCCAAACAGTCGTGTAACAACAGAGGTTTCACAAAACTTACTCAGGGATCAATTTAGAGCATGCTGACCCACAAAGTTAACAGGGTTCTGTTCAACTCCTGGTCAGGGCACATGCATGTGTAACCATTACATGTTTTCTGAGCATGAGTCTCCCAAACACAGCAGAACCTGACAATGAATATTGGTCGCATGTTTTCTTAAGCAGTCTGCTTCAAAATTCTAATATCTGATGTTCACTGAAATTGGATTGTGGGCTCAATTCCCAGAAGGGGGCATAGAAGAGGCATCTGATCCATTGATGTTTCTCTCTCACATTGATGTTTCTCTCTCTCTCCCTCTTCTTTCCTCTATCTCTAAAATCAATAAAAACATGTATTTTTAAAAAAGCTAAACAAGTTTTCTTCTGCCCTTTTTCTTTAGGACTTCTCCAACTGTTTATACAGGGGTGGGCAAAAGTAGGTTTCCAGGTGTAATACAAATAAATAATACAATAATTAATCCAGAATAATCCTATATAATAAAATGCTAATATGCAAATTGTCCCCTCTACCGGGAGTTTGCAGGAGGTGGGGCCAGCCCGACAACCGCCCATGGCCCCTCCCCTGGCTGGCCCCACCCCCACTGGCCTCCCCCCTCCCCCCAGCCAGCCTGGCCTGGTTGGTCCTGATCAGGGGAGGCTGGCTGGATCCCACCTGTGCACGAATTCGTGCACCAGGTCTCTGATACAAGAATAAACTCATGTGTTTCATATACTCACAACTGTAAGCCTACTTTTGCCAACCCCTGTATATGCCTTTGATTCTACAGTTGGATATAGCAAAGACCCTGGACAGTTTAAGGCCACTTGGGCAAACATTGGTCAGACAATGCCCCTGCATTCCTTAGGATTTGATGGCCTGCAAGAAAATTACAGTATTGACTCAGCTCTTCCAATACGAAGGTGACTAAAGCTTAGGAATTCCTGACCCTCTTAATGACTAATTGCAAAGTGACCCTAACAGTTGCATCTCACAGCACAACACTGCCATGCCTGGTCTTAGGAGCAGTGCAGGACTGACAGTTCATGTTTGTACGATCTATAGGAGAAGGACCATAAAGAAATCCCTGCATCCCATTTATGGATGCTTTGAGGTGGAAGTGTCTGTCCTTGGAATAACGCAGTACAACCTGGACTTGTGGGTGGGGTTCTCGCAGTGAGTCGGAAGCCAGAATTTCTTTCACATCAGAAATTGTACCTGGCTAGATGAGTGTGGTGATACTCTAAACCACCATGTTTGACTGCTAGAGGTCAGAGGTCAAAGAGTTTGGGGAGAATGAATGCTTCATATGGAACATTCTCTTTAATTATCTTTCCATTCCAAAGGCGTTAAGGGCCAGGGGATTCTTATTTCAGAAGTGCCTAGAGAACATGGGGATTGTTCTGTCTGATGTGATGTGCATGAGGGGTAACCAAATTGTTATCCATAGCGTGCCTCCTTCACAAGACAAAGGAACTTGAAAATTATAATACCAATATCAGCACATTTCTGTCATCCATGATACAAATACAGCCTTATAGCATGAACAAGTATTATGTTCAATAAGATGTACTAATATCTACATATGAATGTGCAGATATCTGGGCTAATTAACATATTTCAGTGAACATCGGATATTAGAATTTTGAAGCAGATTTCTTAAGAGAACATGTTACAGCCGAAACCGGTTTGGCTCAGTGGATAGAGCGTCAGCCTACGGACTGAAAGGTTCCAGGTTCGATTCTGGTCAAGGGCATGTATCCTGGTTGCGGGCACATCCCCAGTAGGGGGTGTGCAGGAGGCGGCTGATCGATGTCTCTTTCTCTCTCATCGATGTTTCTAACTCTATCCCTCTCCCTTTCTCTCTGTAAGAAATCAATAAAATATATTTTAAAAGAGAGAGAGAGAGAGAGAGAGAGAACATGTCACAAATATTCACTGTCAGGTTCTGCTGTATTTGGGGGACTCATGCTTCAGAGTGATCATTCTCCGCCATCATCTTTCTGCTCGGAAAACATGCAGTGGTTACGTAGTACCTGCTTAGTTTGGAACTCAAGAGACTTGCCAGCCTACCAAGGTGCGGTCTAACCATTTCCCACCAACTTTTCTAAGAGTGTGCATTTTAGCCCTTTACCAGCCCCCCTCCCCCACCATCACCAAATCGCCAAGTTCCAAAATACTGCTGCCCTTCAAGGATGGCCTCGCTCAGGTATCACCACTCCAGAGGCATTTCTAACGGAATCGATTCTTTATTTTTTAAGATTTCCCCACTTCTTTGTACTTCTGCTTCTATGCTTCTGCCTTGTTTTATGGTTACCTACATACATGTTTTCTACTCCTAATCAGTCTGCCAGCTACGTAAGGGCAGGACCCATGCAGTGTTAATTTTTGTGTTTCCCTGGCACATTTTCTTGCACATAGTAGGTACTCAATAAACTGACTGTTGGCTCAAAATTAATTTACTTGAACTACACATTGCTCATTGTGTGTTGGTTTTGTTTTGAATTCATGTCTTCTTTACCTTTGAACCATTTTAATACACATCAGGATATTAAATATTAATATTTAGAATATTAAACCATCAGTTTCACATCTATTACTTAGAAGTTGTTTTTTTTAACCCATATCCCTATTAGCATGGTCATACTTACATCACCTTTAGACTTTCAGAAATCTCATTGCTCTCTTCATTTGTAAGTGCCTAACCATAGTCAACATTCAGACTGTGTTTCCATTTACCTGAACCCACAGAATTGAATGTACTACTGTGCATTACAATGGTTGTCTCCTAGACAGCAGATACAGTTGTATGTACAAAATAGTTCCTAGTCTGGGCTGAGGTGGCTTCGTTGGCTGAGTGTCATCCCACACACCAAAAGGAGGTTGCAGGTTCAATTCCCGTCAGGGCTCTGGGTTCAATCCTGTGTGCAGGAGGCAACCGATCAATGTTTATCACATCGATGTTTCTCTCTTTCTCTCTCTCTCTTTCTGTCAAAAAAAATCAATAAAAACATGTTAAAAAATGTAAAAAACAAAAAACAGCTTATGTGAATAAGCTATCAGAATCTTTCCAGTTCTATATTTAATGTAGCAAATAACTATGAAAGAGTTACTATAACCTATTTCTCATTTGTTTCTCTGACTCTTATTCTTTTGGGTTCCTCTCTGTTTAAACCTGGTCCCCAAAAATCCCTATGTATTGGTTGGAATTTTTCACTGCACACAACATCTGGTTGCAGTGTAGGGTCCTTGGCCCACCTGAATGAGTGACAGGTTTCACATTAAATTTCACTTCTTAGTCTTTGCTTTCGATAATTGGGTTTATTTTTAAGGTAAAACATTTTTCCCATTTCTTTGTACATGAAACACACAAAGGATGTTGCTAAGTGTACCCCATGGGATAAGTCCTTAGTCAATTGTCCTCCCTGAAAAAACATGTGTTGAACACATTTGATAGAATTCCTAAAATAGAGTTTTGCTTTTTGAACTTGAACCAACTATCTTGGAATACTGGTTCGTGTTTGCCAAAGCTTTTATTACAACACTCAAATAAATAAACCATTTGACCCAAACTATCAAGTGTACACATTGGATCGTGTAAACAGAGAAATATAACAACCCATAAAAATCTTCACAGCTTGGATAAAAATATTTTAGCAAGAGCATTCTACTTTTCAGTATTGTCTGCGTGTAAGAGTGAGTTTCACCACTCTTAACTTTTATATGTTTATAGTTTTCTGAACTAAAGGAACAATGAAATTATTAAATGTTACTTTGAAATTCAAGTTTATAATCTAAGTGGGAGGGGGAAGTTGTGATTTTTTTTTTTACCATAAAATAATTTGTAATCTCTTATCCACATATTCATTTCAGATTGTATCCGCTGTACAGTATTGTCATCAAAAGTGCATTGTTCACCGTGATCTTAAGGTAAGCCCTGATTTCATAAAATACAATTTTAATTATTAATGAATGGTTTATAATAATAGACCTAGGTTTGGTTGCCTCATTGTACCCAGCACTATACAAGGAAATTAGTTTTTATTTAATCTTCACAGCAATTTTATGAGAGGCAATATTGTCACTGAGAAAACAGAGAAAATACATGAGTAGTCATCTAGCATTAAAGGCTAGAGGATTTGGTTCGCCACGAATAAGCTTGTTCTATAGATAAATGTGAACTTTGTCCCAAACTAAAAACGTCCAAAGTCCAATTCAGTCAGAAGCAAGGTCTAGTCTGATATAAGAGTCAGTTCTCATTCTTTACATTAAAGCTCAAAGACACATTGGAAACTTTTTCTTTGAGTGATGCTGATTCAGGATTTTGGAAAACCAGCATCTCATACGTTGGGAGGCTGGGGTTGCGGGGAGAATCATTGCTTTCCATCACAATAAACCTCCAGAAGAGAATCTGGTTATAAAACAGCAAAAGGAAGCTTAAACAGACCCGCTCTAATGGAGTCTGCATTGCCTTGTACTTTTACTGCGAGAACCGAACTCTCTGGAAGAAGCATTCTCTCAGAGGGCCAGGGATTGAGTGCAGTGGTCACAGAAACCCTGATGGGCAGTTACTGTAGGATCAGCCTGTGTTAAGCAGTGGTCCTCTATTGAAGGAGAGTGCGGATGGATAAACTTGGTTTAAGCCCAAAACGGATCGGTGTCATTTCATGGATGTTCTTTTGACTAGGTCATGTTAAGATACAGTTCCTTGCCCTAACTGGTTTGGCCCAGTGGATTGAGTGTTACTTTGAAATTCAAGCTTATAATCTAAATGGGAGGGAGAAATTATGATTTCCCCTGGACTGAAGGGTCCCAGGTTCGATTCCGGTCAAGGGCACATCCATGTGTTGTGGGCTCAATCCCCAGTAGGGGGCGTGCAGGAGGCAGTCGATCAGTGATTCTCTCTCATCATTGATGTTTCTCTCTCTCCCTTTCCCTTCCTCTCTGAAATCAATAAAAAATAAAAAAAATATACAATAGTATATAGTTCTAAGCTATTACCTTGAAGGGAAAGAAATGAGGTTTTGAACAGTTGCAGATTTGCATAAAAATGAGAGCGCTCCTTGTCTGGTGCTAAAATGCAGCCCTCGAAAAAAGAGAAACAAATGTAATAATCTGAATAATAAAGATTTAATTTAAAAATAAAATAAAATAAAACGCAGCCCTCTGTAGATGGAATTCCGAGCAGGTACGCGTCGGGCCTACCTGCTGGGCTCCTCCATTAGCCGTTACCTCGGCAAACGCGATGCCAGAGAGACAGGGCTGGGAGCTGGAAGAGTGATGATGGCTGTGTGACGGATGCTATGTGGGCTCTTCACCGTGTCCTTTTTATTATTTCCCTCTTAGGCTGAAAACCTTCTCCTTGATGCTGACATGAATATTAAAATTGCTGACTTTGGTTTTAGTAACGAGTTTACAGTCGGGAACAAATTGGACACATTTTGTGGAAGCCCCCCCTACGCCGCGCCCGAGCTCTTCCAGGGGAAGAAGTACGACGGGCCCGAGGTGGACGTGTGGAGCCTGGGCGTCATTCTCTACACGCTGGTCAGCGGCTCCCTGCCGTTTGACGGCCAGAATCTGAAGGTATCGGCTGACCTTGACCTTGACCTTGACCT
>PVJN01024544.1:0-31012 GCA_004026805.1 Lasiurus borealis | reverse complement strand
CAGTCGGGAACAAATTGGACACATTTTGTGGAAGCCCCCCCTACGCCGCGCCCGAGCTCTTCCAGGGGAAGAAGTACGACGGGCCCGAGGTGGACGTGTGGAGCCTGGGCGTCATTCTCTACACGCTGGTCAGCGGCTCCCTGCCGTTTGACGGCCAGAATCTGAAGGTATCGGCTGACCTTGACCTTGACCTTGACCTGCTCCCCCCCCCCCACGCAGCAGCATCCTTGTAAATAAACGCCGGTCCTAAGCGCTTTCTCCTCTTGTTCATCCAGGAACTTCGGGAGCGAGTCTTACGCGGGAAATACCGCATCCCCTTCTATATGTCCACCGACTGCGAAAACCTTCTGAAGAAATTATTAGTGCTGAATCCCATTAAAAGAGGCAGCTTGGAAGTAAGTCGCTTTTTGTATTTCAGATTTAGCTTGTTGTTTTTATTTTTATATCTTGATAATCTGAATTTTGATGTTTTTTATTAGAGAGAAACTGAAAAACTTCTGTGCGATTCCCTCTTTTTCATTTTTCAGTCTTTAACGAGGATGAACTGTGTTATCTTTCAAAACAATGCAAAATTTGAGCAAAAGCGAGACTCCTTTTTTTTGCCCTTTCTTTGTCCTCTTTGGTAATCCTCAAAAAGTATTTTTTTAAAACATATTTTATTGATTTTTTACAGAGAGGAAGGGAGAGGGATAGAGAGTTAGAAACATCGATGACAGAGAGACATCGATCAGCCGCCTCCTGCACGCCCCATACTGGGGATGTGCCCGCAACCAGGATACATGCCCTCGACCGGAATCAAACCCGGGACCTTTCAGCCCGTAGGCCGACGCTCTATCCACTGAGCCAAACCAGTTTCGGCTCAGAAAGCATTTTAATACCTTTTTAGCTGTAGCTCAGATAATCTTGAGCATCTTATTGATGTCTGGCTAGTACAAGTGATGGCACTGCCATTCCTCCTCCTCCTCCTAATAACCTCTTCTTAAAAAATGAAAATATAGCCGAAACTCGTGTTGCTTAGTGGATAGAGCATCTGCCTGTGGACTGAAAGGTCTCGGGTTCGATTTTGGTCAAGGGCGCATACCTTGGTTGCGGGCATATCCCCAGTAGGGGGCGTGCAGGAGGCAGCTGATCGATGTCTCTCTCTCATCGATGTTTCTAACTCTATCCCTCTCCCTTCCTCTCTGTAAAAAAATAAATAAATAAAATTTTTTTTAAATGAAAATATAAACTCAGAAGTATAGCAAAGTTATTTCTGCCTGGCCATTCCAAAGTCCATTTCTTTTCTCTGGGCACCTAAGTGTAAGGTGTGTATTTCCATTGCTAACTTGCTTACCTCCTCATCCTTCATCTGCATGAATTAATTTGTTAGAATGTCCCAGCATTCATGTCTATAGGCAGTGGTGGCTAAAGTAAACTTCCTTCTGTGAAGTTTGGGATCCTGTTTGACTTACCGTCTCTCTTTTTGAAGTGGTCGAATGTTCTGGCGGGCCACACATAACGTAGAGTTTGTTTCCTAGCAAATAATGAAAGATCGGTGGATGAATGTTGGTCATGAAGAAGAAGAATTAAAGCCGTATACTGAGCCTGAACCGGATTTCAACGACACCAAAAGGATAGGTAAGTATTCAAATACTGTGAGAGGTGCCGACCCGAGGCTGTAAGTAAGGGTCCTTCAGTGTACCAAAATAGCTTGCAAAATATAAATAGGAAGCCATTTGTATTTGAAAAATGCCTGTGCTATCATTTTTCTTTCCCCGGGTAGATACTAATCATTGCAAATGTCAAGTTCTTCCATTTGTTCTCATGCACATTATAATCTAATTCAAGTGCTGGCAACAGTGATACACAAATTAAAACCACGTAGATAAATGTCATTCTTTCCTTTCAGCAATTTCTAACAGGAGACATGACTGATTTAAGGATCAGCATTGATCAGACTGCTATCAGCGAAACATAGCATGTATTTGGACCAAAAACACAGAGGCCCTGAGCTAACAGGGCCTCTCGCTTCGGGTTTTCTGTGTCTCATCAGTGTCCACCTCTCTCGCCAGCCCCCTGCTGCTGCCAACTGTTTCCTTTGTTTCTCCCTCCCTCCCCACAGCCGTTAGGAACTCAAAACAGACTCGTCTCAGCTGTGCTCCTGTCTGGCTGACAGACAGAGGGAGGAACATTCTAGGGTGTTAGGACTCTGCTCAGGACAACTGTGAAACTGTAGCCTCCCACGGAGGACTCAGCCTGCCTTCAGATCAGAAAGCAAGAGTGTGCAGAGAAGGGAGAGACCATTCCATGGGAGGCCGAGAGAGAGAGGGAGAAGGGATTCTGTGTGTGACACACAGACAGATACTGTGTGTCTGGGTGGACAAAGAATTCACTTCGGGAATGTGCTAGGCAATGCCAGAGGGAATGGGCCAAGTCATGTGTAACACATGATGTAAATAGTCTCTGCATGAAAAACGGTGAACATACAGGATCCGAATATACAGTATCCATGTGTTAATAATCCAAAAGTCTTTATAATTGATATTCCACTTTAAAATTTTAAAACTTAGTTTTCATATCTAATGTTGGCAAGCTTGGCCAGTTTGGGTTCATTTGTTTACTAAAATAAATCCATTTTCATAAAATTTGCTTTTTTGTTTCAAATTTCCAGATGTCATGGTCACCATGGGTTTTGCACGAGATGAGATAAATGACGCCTTAATAAATCAGAAATATGATGAAGTCATGGCTACTTACATCCTTCTAGGTAGAAAACCACCTGAAGTAAGTTTTTCACATTTTTAGAGTAATACAAATTATTTCTTGAGCTAGTGATGGCTAAGTATCTATATATACATAAAAACCTAAGCAACCATTCGACCGTTCAACCGGTAGCTATGACATGCACTGACCACGAGGGGCAGACACTCCCATCGGTAGGTTAGTTTGCTGCTGGGATCAGGCAGATCAGGACTGGGTGAGAGAGCCTGGACACGCCCTCCCACAGTCCCACCCCAGCCCCGATCTTGCACCAGTGGGATTTCTCAGCCTAGACTGCACCCTCCTGCAATCCAGGACCCCTCAGAGCCAGGCTGAAGGACCCCACAGGTGCACGAATCCGTGTACTGGGCCTCTGGTAAGATATAATGTTAGCAGATATATTCTGTGGGCATTAGAAATAATATAAAGACCTTACCATTTTTTTATGTATTAGAATTCAAAACCCAAAAGGTGCAAATTTATGAACCCATTTCATCTCAGTATCAAGAGATTTTATTATGGCCCTAACCGGTTTAGCTTAGTGGATAGAGTGTTGACCTGTGGCCTGAAGGATCCCAAGTTCTATTCCGGTCAAGGGCATGTACCTTGGTTGCGGGCACATTCCTAGTAGGAGGTGTGCAAGAGGCAGCTGATACATGTTTCTCTCTCATCCATGTTTCTAACTCTCTAACCTTTCCTCTCTTTAAAAATCAATAAAATTATATTTTTTTAAAGAGATTCAATTATGAAAAAGCAGACCTAATGCTTTAGCCCCAAGGGGTACCATTCACAGTCTAGGCTTTGAGGTGGGACCCCTTAGGGTTGTGCACCCAAATGCAACAGCTCTGCCAAAGGTAACATGGTACCTCTGGGTGTGCAGAAAAGACCGTGAGCAGAACAAGAGGAAGTGACAGCATTTACAACAAAGCGTAGGTCATGTCTTCAATGAGTTGTACAGGTGGGGACCCAGAGGAAAATTGGTGACATTGTACCTTATAGACTGTTAAGTGGCTTTGATGCATTCCATTGGGAAATCTCGAGGCCGGGACATATCTATCGTGAGCTAGATTTAGGAAGTGGCTCTATGCAAATGGCGATTGAAGCAAATGATCCTTTGGGATGGCAGATATAAGAGTTAAATCAAATGTCAAGAACAGAGCCTAAAACATTGAAGGTTTGTTGAAAATTTGACATCTGTGGGGGGCATTTTATAAAATAGATTGAAATCATTTGTAGTTAGATAGTGCTGACGTAGGGTCATTGAGGGTCAAATGAATTAATGCTTCTGAACTCCTTATAGTGGTTCCCATATGCCTGTGTTCACTGTTATCTATTATAATTTCATCAGCCTCACCTTGTCATTGGCATCTTTACACATGAGTTCAGGGTACCCATTGGGATGCCAGAGATTCAGGAAACATCTTTTATGTTAGAGAGAGGTGTTTCAATCCCAATACCTCTCTTAGTTCTAAGTAGGTGCAATTTCTTGATCAGAGCCAATAAACCAAACTTAGTTCTGTAAAAACAAAACAAAACAAAAAATCCATGCACATACTTGTGCATGTAAAGTTAAACTTTCATATTTTACCTTGACTTAGACCCTTTTTAAAAATATATATAGTTATATTGATTTCAGAGAGTAGGGAGATGGGGAGAGAGACATCAATGAGGGAGAATCATCTTTCAGCTTCCTCCTGCACGCCCCCTACTGGAGATTAAGCACACAACCTGGGCATGCGCCCTGACAAGGAATCAAACTGCCTTCCTCGAACCTCCTGGTTCCTAGGTTGATGCTCAACCACTGAGCCATGCCTGTGAGCTCTGTTGATTCTCTTAATCTCAATTTTTCCATCTATAAAGCGCAATTAGTAAATTACAGGTTTTTTTGGTAAAGATTAAGCAAAGTAAGCAATATAAAGTGCGAAGCACAGTCTATAACCGCCATTCAATGATGCTAGCATTTGGCGTTTTGCCTAAACTAAGGCTCCAAAGCCTTCCCTTCCTTCCTGTTTGCCAGCCTGCAGTTCTGCACCCAACATAATTTTGTTTTTTAAATTCTGACTACTCCTTCTATGGCTGGGAATAGATGAGAAAAAATGGAGAGTGCGTGTCATTTGCATGAACATTGGAGTGTCTTGAAACGCCGATGGTCTTTCTTTCTCTTGCAGTTCGAAGGCGGTGAGTCATTATCCAGTGGAAACTTGAGTCAGAGGTCGCGGCCCAGTAGCGACCTAAACAACAGCACCCTGCAGTCCCCCGCTCACCTGAAGGTCCAGAGGAGCATCTCGGCCAATCAGAAGCAGCGGCGCTTTAGCGATCATGGTGGGGGACAAGTCAAATCGGTGCCACAGACCGTTCCATCCAGACCCGTGTGTCCTAGGCGTCATACATTCCCGCCTTCATGTGCCTGTGTCATCCCTGTCCCCACAGGCTCTCACTCAGTGACCGATAGGATCCCCTCTGCAGGGACCGACCTGTTTTTTTATAACTAAACAGTTTCATCTTCCTTTAGAGTGAAAAATACCAAAGTAAAGATATCTTTCACCCAGAATATTTGTTCGTAAGGAGAAGATAAGTCAATTGTTTTGACTTTTTTTTTTAATTTTAGCCTTTTTTTTTTTTAAATTATAGCTGGTCCATCCATCTCCGCTGCCGTGTCGTACACGAAGAGGCCTCAGGCCAACAGCGTGGAGAGTGAGCAGAAAGAGGAGTGGGACAAGGACGGGGTGGCGCGCAAACTCGGCAGCACGACCGTGGGATCCAAGAGCGAGGTGACCGCCAGCCCGCTCGTGGGGCCGGAGAGGAAAAAGGCGTCCACCATCCCGAGTGTGAGTGAACGGCGGGGCCGTGGCAGCTTGGGGTGGTCATCTGTGGTCAGGAGTTTTCGCTTAAAGGTTTTTTTAAAAAATATATTTTATTGATTTCTTACAGAGAGAAAGAGAGGGATAGAGAGTTAGAAACATCGATGAGAGAGAGACATCAATCAGTCGCCTCCTGCACACCCCCTACTGGGGATGTGCCCTCAACCAGGATACATGCCCTTGACTGGAATTGAACCTGGGACCTTTCCGTCCGCAGGCTGACGCTCTGTCCACTGAGCCAAACCGGTTTTGGCTAAAGATTTTTTTTTTAATGTTTCACAATGTTAAAGTGGATCATGCGTTTCAAGAACATGAACAAAGGGCCAAGCTTCTCATAAATGCAGTTTAGGAATGAAAAGGTAGAATGTGAATTAATTATATTACACGGAACCTCACCACAGAGTGGTACATGAAACTCTCCTCATTTCCCGTTTGTAATATACACTTCATCTTATATTCGCCCATTTACAAGTAAGGTGTTCGATGAAGACAGACTCTGTGAGTATTTATAAATTTAGCTCACATTATTCACTTAACACAGCAAACTAGAAATGATATAGTGGGAGTTAGAAGAGAGATTGAAACATTTTCCTGTAAGGCAGCAGGAAAGACTAAAGAGAGAGAAAAGAACACTAAGATATATAGTACAGTGGTACCTCGAGATTCGAGTTTAATTCGTTCCATAACCTTGAGGCGTGGGAAACTATGAGACGCTGGATTCGCGGTAAACTGGTGGGTTGTGTGCAGCCGGCCGATCCTCGCGACGACTCCTATCTCAAATGTTGCTCGTATTTCAAAGCAAAAATCGCTCGCTCGATGGCTCATATCTCAAAAATCTCATATGTTAGGGCACTCGTATCTCGAGGTACCACTGTATAGTACATATCTGTTAACTTTCTAGCTAGACCTCCTGATTAAACCCATCATAAGCTAACTATGTCTTTTAAAGATCCATGAAAGCTGGATTGGCCAAAAATAGGGCAAGTTTTGTCTGGTGGCATAAGGATTACACAGAAGGGGATTCATTCCTTTAGAGAATAATTTCTGTGCAGCTCAGTACTAGCCACTAGGGAAGGGTGGGCAGGGGCTGTGGGTTGTAAGGAGAATCGGTCCCTTTTCACTCACGACTTTTTTCTCTAGAGCAGTGGTTCTCACCCTTCCTAATGCTGTGACCCTTTAAGACAGCTCCTCATGTGGTGACCCCCAACCATAAAATTATTTCCGTTGCTACTTCATAACTGTCATTTTGCTACTGTTATGAACTGTAATGTAAATATCTGACATGCAGGATGTATTTTCATTGTTACAAATTGAACATAATTAAAGCATAGTGATTAATCACAAAAATAATATGTAATTATATATTGTGAAATATTTCTTTCTAATTACAAATAAATGAAATTTTGTCTTGAATCGTGGTGTAGCATGGGTAACAGTCTTCCTAGGACAACAGTAAACTACATTGCTACACCGAGGAGCAGTGTATTGGTTCCTAAGATCATGGGAAATAGGTGTTTTCCGCTGGTCTTAGGCGACCCCTGTGAAAGGGTCGTTCGACCCTCAAAGGGGTCCCGACCCACAGGTTGAGAACCGCTGCTCCAGAGCTTCTCAGCCTGGGCTCGCCTCCAGCTCAAACCTGACCTGAGGAGGTGCCCTCAGAGTGGCACCGCTTGCCTTCATGTCTTTGACCATGAGCTGTATTCTCCTTAGCAGTACCCTTGGCCAGTCTTTCATGGTCTCCGCACGGGTTTCCCTTTGGTGCTAATATTTATGTGGAGTTGTCACTTGTTCTTGGTCTTATAAAGCTGCCTTTACCTTCGCCTGCCCTTGTCCCCACCCCCAGCTCACAGACGAGACAAAAACCCAGCTTTCCCGTTGCTTCCCAACAACTGTTCTGAGTCATATGCCGCTTCCATTTATTTCTTTGACTCTCCACAACTGCAGCGAGGATTTTAAAGTGGCTTCTCTTTTCCTTTTTAAAGAACAACGTCTATGCCGGGGGAAGCATGGCAAGAAGGAACACGTATGTCTGTGAAAGGACCACAGACCGCTACATGGCCCTGCAGAATGGAAAAGACAGCAGGTAAGCGTCACAGTGCCTAGGGTTCTGCCGTCACTGTACTACAACCCCCTGCTGATGGGTCAGAGGGAAGGAAATGCAGAATAATAAGACTGCAGCCAAAGCATTCTTTTTTTTATAGTATATTGTTGTTGATTTCACAGAGGAAGGGAGAGGGAGAGAGAGAGAGAAACATCCATGATGAGAGAGAATCATGGATTGGCTGCCTCCTGCATGCCCCCTACTGGGGATCGAGCCTGCAACTGGGGCCTGTGCCCTGACTGGGAAACTGAACCGTGACCTCCTGGCTCACAGGTTGATACTCAGCCACGCTGGCCTGGCAACAGCCAGCCATTCTTACCAGGGGAAATATTTAGGGAAAACAGGAGGTAAATCTCTTAACCTGAGAGTTTTCCTCTAAAATCTTTTCTAATCCAGTCTTCATAATTTAGATCTCATTCTCTCATATGCCCACTGCTTCCTTCTTACCTCCTTCCCTTTTCCCCTCCCTCAAGTCATAACTGTATCCAGTGCCAAAGGCATGGTTTTCTTGCTCTACAGAAATGTGGCCATCTCAGCTAATCCTTAGGAACCATACAATTCTCAGTGTTGCATTTTAAAGAATGACAAACCATATTTTTTAAAATATGCTTTATTGATTTCTTACAGAGAGGAAGGGAGAGGGATAGAGAGTTAGAAACATGGATGAGAGAGACATCGATCAGCTGCCTCCTGCACGCCCTCTATTGGGGATGTGCCCGCAACCAAGGTACATGCCCTTGACCGGAATCGAACCTGGGACCTTTCAGTCCGCAGGCAGATGCTCTATCCACTGAGCCAAATCGGTTTCGGCTAAACCATATTTTTATTACTTAAAAAATTTAGCTTTTCCTCATGAGTTATAATACAGAACTATTCATCAGTACAATACAAAAGGGCATGGAGTTCATTCTAATAAAATTCTGTGCTGAGTTCCATCCTTCGTCATTTCAGTAGACTAAACACAGACCCTTCTTACATTTACTTCCTCTCAGTTAATAGACACTTCATGTCCTAGAAATGGATCTCCTTGGACTTCAGGTCCGTTAGGGGAAAAGAATAGTTGGGGATTGATTTCTAATTTCTTGTTTTCCTGTACTAAGCCCTCCTCTGGAGTTTCCTTAAGCTGCAACAGTTAACTTACTGATTCATGATAGGAACTGAAAGTGTTTTAATAATACTTCCAGCAATAGTGTTTTTGCTATAATTATGAGTTCTTTTTGTATAATGGGCAGTGACCCATAGCAACACATCACACCACACTGTGATACCCCCAGTCACAATCATTTTATCCATAAAAATTATTTTACACCATCTCAGAATCACTTATAAAAAGAGGGTAAGCCGAAGCCGGTTCGGCTCAGTAGATAGAGCATCTGCCTGTGGACTGAAAAGTCCCAGGTTCGATTTCGGTCAAGGGCATGTACCTTGGTTGCGGGCACATCTCCAGTGTGGGGTGTGCAGAAGGCAGCTGATCGATGCCTCTCTCTCATCCATGTTTCTAGCTCTCTGTCCCTCTCCCTTCCTCTCTGTGAAAGATCAATAAAATATATATTTAAAGAAAAAAAAAAGAGGGTAAGTGTGGGTGAGGTTTTTATTAACCATGGAAGGTGATGGAAAGTTCACTTGATACATCGTTCCCAACAACATTGACTCGTCGATCACTGATAATGCCGTTAGTGCTAACTCACTTTGTGTTGTGTGTGTTTCGTGTGGTCATGAAAGGTGTCCGTTGACTTTAAAAACGTGTTGGAAGTGTTAGTGACCTGCCCTTCTCCCCGCGTTCCGTTTCATGTGCACAGCCTCACGGAGATGTCTGCCAGCAGCTTGTCTTCGGCCGGCTCCGCCGTGGGCCCTGCTGTCCCCTCCGCACGGCCCCGCCACCAGAAGTCCATGTCCGCCTCCGGCCACCCCATCAAAGTCACACTGCCAACCATTAAAGACGGCTCCGAAGCTTACCGACCCGGGTAACTGCTGCCTGCGCTTCATTTTATTCGTTGAAAGAGTTTTTAAAAAATGTTTTTATTGATTTTAGAGAGAGGGGGAGAGAGAGAGAGAGAAACATCAGCGATGAGAGAGAATCATTGATCGGCTGCCTCCTGTATGCCTCCCACTGGGGATCGCGCCTGCAACCCAGGCACGTGTCCTGACCAGAAAGCCAACAGTGACCTCTGGTTCATGGATTGATGTTCAACCACTGACCTACACTGGCCGGGCGTTTAATTTAAAAAGAAAAAGAGCCGAGACTGGTTTGGCTCAGTGGATAGAGCATTGGCTTGCGGACTGAAAGGTCCCAGGTTCGATTCCCGTCGGGGGCATGTACCTTGGTTGCGGGCACATCTCACAAAAAAAAAAAAAAAAAAAAAAAAAAAAGAGTAATAAAAGTTCTGATTGCCCTTTAAAAAAAGTGGGCATAGCAAGATAGCATGTTCTGTCTAGTTTGGGGTGTCTAGCTTGCTCGGTCATTACTCTGAACGGCGCCTCGTGACTCGTCCCACCAGGACCACCCAGAGAGTGCCTGCCGCCTCGCCGTCCGCCCACAGTATTAGCGCCAGCACCCCGGACCGAACCCGCTTTCCCCGCGGGAGCTCCAGCCGCAGCACCTTCCACGGGGAGCAGCTGCGGGAGCGGCGCAGCGCGGCCCACGCCGGGCCCCCCGCCTCCCCGTCCCACGAGAGCGGGGCCTTTGCCCACGCGCGGCGGGGCACCTCCACCGGCCTCATCAGCAAGATCACCTCCAGATTCGTTCGCAGGTCAGTCCCCCGGGTTCCGTGTGCGGTGGCCTCAGGATTGATTATAAAGGGAAGCGTGTTTGGGACTCTTCTTTCCTCTTTATAGTGATTTTCTAAGTGGCTTCGTGACATTTCATTAGTGCTGCTCTTTTGCAGAACTTTGAAGAAAAAAAAATCCAGGAAAACAAAATCTTTTCCCTTAAGAAAAAGAAGAAAAATGGACAAAATGAGAATTAAAAAATTTTCTAGAGGGGAAAGAGCAACACTTGACCTCAAAAATGTGTGTTTTAAAAGCCTTAATTTAGAAAAGGGAATGAAATAGGAGTTTATATTTATCCCTTAAACTGCTCGCTAATAACAGTTTCCCTCTTTCTCTTTCTTGTAAAAAGTCTATATATACAGCCACATAGATTTCTTAGGTAGTTTAACAGCAAGAAATGTTAACCTCAGTAAACACAAAACGAATAGCAAACTTCTGATCTAGTGAAATAGGAAAATGGCACTCTCCTGAGAAAGCAAGCATGTGTGCACCACACATTGATTGCACACGTTGCTGAGCACAGTGCAGGTCCATGTACAGTGGTACCTCGAGATACGAGTGCCCTAACATACGAGATTTTTGAGATACGTGGAGTGAGCGATTTTTGCTTTGAAATACGAGCAACATTTGAGATAGGAGTCATCGTGCGGATCAGCCAGCTGCACACGACCCACCAGTTTACCTCGACTCGAGCGTCTCATAGTTTCCCACGCCTCAAGGTTACGGAACGAATTAAACTCGTATCTCGAGGTACCACTGTACATCGGAATGACTTGCATGCCTGGCTGCTCCTGCACGGCATTCCTCTGCATAGCCCTGACGCTCTCCGAAATAATAGATGCACTTTATTCATTTGTCCATTGTCTCTCCCAGCCAGAAGGTGAGAACAGGACTTGTTTGTTTGCTTTGATGCCAAATCTTCTGAATATTGAGCGCCTGCCGTGGGGCATAATACGCCATTCACTAAACGTTATTGGGTGAATGGATGAATAGTGTGGGAGGCACTTTAAAAAGCAAACAAAAACCCAAGCTGTAGTAAATTCGGGTAAATGCTAGAAGGAAGCAGGTCCTGAAATCGAGAATGAGGTTGAGGCAATGAGGGTGATCAGACACAGCCTCCGATGGCAGCTGGTCTGGAAGTTTCTAAGGTTCACGATGCTCTTATTCACGGTGCTCATATGCGTGTCCTCTAAACAGTTTTCCAGGCCAAGGGGGCGAGAAAGAAAGCGAGGAGAGTGTGATGTTTTGTCAGCAGTTTGGCAGGTTATTTTCAGTGTCTCGGTTTGAAGCTCCTTTCAGTCAATTTGGGATTTGGTTAGAGGAGAAAAAATGCTCCATTCCCCTCCAAGGTCATTGTCACTGTGAATGAGCAGCCGTGGCTTTGCTAAAGCGCTTGCACTTGGGCTGCTTCATCTACCACAAGTGACTTCATGCAGGAAGACATGCCAGTCCTGGGAATGAACCCGATAGGTCCTTTGGCCAGTGGCAGATGGTAATGCAGTTGCTCTCTCTGCGGTCATGGCATATTGAACTTGGGGGAAGGAGGGGCGGTGTTAGAGGCTTGGAGATAAACTAGAGGATTTCTCAGGATGTAGTCTAGCCTTATTATTTAATATTTTCAACTCATCTCTCACGTGATCCATTCTTTCCCCTCATTTCTCCTTCTGAAGTCCATCCTAGGCTCGAGCTCTGTTTTTCCCTGTTTCTGTTTGCCTTTCTCACTTCCCTTTGGCTAAGGCCTGAAGAAGTGGGACCCACACCCTCTGGGACCAGAACTGGGTGTGCCCGGGGTCATTTTGGGAGCCAAGACGCCTCACAAACTGGGACCCACCAAGTCGGTGTGCCGTTAAACGCTTAGATGGAAAAGTGGGGTTTCCATGGGGGAAAGTCGAGGAGCTGGGCTTGCTGAGCGTTAAGAAAGGAAGGATGAGAATAGGGGAAGCTACAAACAGGAAGTGGGGAGGAGCTCTTCCGGACCGATAGGAAGACTGTTCGCCAGAATGGCCACCTGAGAGAGATGCTTTCTGGTCAAGGAAGATGGAGGTTATTGTATTTTTTTCAAAGTCTTTTAAATAGCTTTTAGATCCATTTTCTGTGGGTAGATTCTTTATACCTACTCAGAAGCTGGAAATTGCATCACATCTGATGATTTCTTTTTTAATCCTCACCTGAAGATATGTTTTTATCGATTTTTAGAGAGAGAGGATGGTGGGGAGAGAGAGAGAAACATCCATGAGAGAGAGAAACATCCATCGGTTGCCTTCCATATGTACCCGGATAGGGATTGAACCCACAACCTAGGTATGTGCCCTGACCAGGAAATGAACCCGCCACCTTTCAGTGTACAGGACAATGCTCCAACTACTAAGCCACCCGGCCGGGACAAACCTGATGATTTTTTCACCATAGCTCACTCTTACATAGGGATGTTTAAAACATTAACTTAAAAGTTTCAAGTTGATCATTTTTCTCCAGCTGTTTATTAATATTTTGCTATCACAAGCCACCTCTTCAATATATTTAAATGGGTTTACAACTTAGTACTCCTATGTCAATATGTAATTAACTTTGAAAATGTCAAAGTAGTAAAAATTTTGGTAGATTCTTAAAATATCACTTACATTCAACAAAAGGACAATTAGTAGAGTTTTCCTGGTTTTCTTTCACAGGTGGATGTCCAGGTAAGACCACTGTTTCTCTTTAAGACTGAGTTCATGTGTTTAGACTCACCTGCTTGGGTAGGCTGTCCGTTTGCCGTAATATTTTATCATGTGCATGAATCGTTAGCTTAACTTCTGAAATAAGTTAACTGCTTATTTAAAAAATGGATACTTATTTCTAGAACTACTTATATGTGTGTTGAGCTTTCTTTCTAACTACTAGGTTAATGTGTCTACTTTCTAAAATTGAGCGACTACTAGAATTCTGTTTCGTGACAACCACCGTTGAATCTTGCTGTTGACAATTATTCAATCGTTTTAACTTTAGATTGAACTGAACTAAACCAAAAAAAATAAATAAATGACAACTTTAAAATCATGTCTCTGAGAATTGGAAGGTCACGTATAAAAAAAAAAAAAATCCTAACCCGTCACCCAGCATTTCCTCCCTGACAAATACCCAGTAGACGCTCAATGAGTGACAGTTCAGTGTGCAGTGATGTTGAAAAACCTGAGAACTAGCATTAGACCGACGAGTCACAGAAACTGTCACGCTAGAAGTTGGCTCAACAAGTTAATTTTAAAATCAGATGTAGGTGTTCTTGATCTCTTTTTCACTCGTATCATTAAATCTCAACCTTCACTTTGTTTTGAGGGATCCAAGTGAAGGCGAAGCCAGTGGCAGAACAGACACCTCAAGGTGAGAAGCCACTATTAACCCTTCGCTGCCAGGGCCCGTGTATGCAAACGTGCTTTTGAAATCCCGACAGCACCTCATAGACATGAGTAGAACGAATCACTAGCTAGTATGTGAATTTTAAGTTTTTATCTTGGGATGGGTCTCTCTCGCGTTGCTTAGCATTTAATTACGTGTAAGTTAACTAATAGGTTTGTGTTTTCTAAACATGATTTTGAATGTGCTTTATAGAGAAATGGCCTTTCTGTCCTGTAATAGATGTGTTGGCAGAAGAACGAATAGATTAAAATGTATTGATCCTTTCCTCACTAAAACGATGTTAACTAATATTAGTCTTAATAGCATAGGTCACTGAGGTGACCGAGGCCATAGGAAGACTTGATATTAGAGATAAACTTCAGGTGAGTGTTCAGCTACAGACCACGCGTGGAAGTGGCGTGTTTGGTCGTTTTTTGACATGTAATCCTGGTGGTGTCTTCGACCTGGCGATGGATCTCCAACCTGAGCGCAGTGGGAACTTGATTAAACAGATGGCTGGTCCCACTCCCAGGATTTGTGACAGGCCATCCGGGGCGTGGGGACCACATTCATGGCATATCACTACAGTGGTTCCTCGAGATACGAGTGCCCTAACACATGAGATTTTTGAGATACGAGCCATCGAGCGAGCAACATTTGAGATAGGAGTAATCGCGCAGATCGGCCGGCTGCACATGACCCACCAGTTTACCGAGACTCGAGCATCTCATAGTTTCCCACGCCTCAAGGTTACGGAACGAATTAAACTCGTATCTCGAGGTACCACTGTACTTGTGTTCATATTTATAAACGGGAACTGTCAGGAACAGAGGCACTGAATTAGTTAGTGTCAGCACATGCCCGGCTTCCTTCGGGAATAATTTTGGACCAGTTGAACACACGCCTCCATTTAATTTCTACATTTTAAAATGACTTGGAATATAAATTATCATGAGCTTTGGAAAGAACTTAACTGGACATTCCAAGATGGTGCGTTTTACACACGCCGCTGCGTTTATGCTTAGTCATTATAGTCGCACTGTTTCTTTATGGAGGTAGGTGCCTGAGTCACAGGGTGGAAGGGAGCCAGAGGCAGGCAGGACACCCAGAGGACTGATGTCATCGCTCACGTAGTCAGCACTTCTGAGTCCCCTTCTGGGGTCTCCTCTCTTTTTCCTAAACTTCCCTCGGAGACACTGAGTAGCAGATAGTGTCACAAACGCCTGCTAATATTTCAGCTTACTCGCATGCTTTTGTTTTTGTTTGTTCTTTTGCTTTTGAACAAGCTTTTTGAATCCATCCTGTCCCTAAGGTGCTTGCTAGTCACTGAATCCACACAGCCACCAGGAGAAAGTGTCCCATTTTACAGAAAAACTGGGAGGCAGGGAGGGACCAGGCCAGTCCTGAGAAGTCTCTGTCTTTGCAGAGAGATGTGGGACGTGATGGTGAATCGCGTGGGCTCTTGAGCCCAGACCGTGTGGGTTGGCTGTGTGCTTCTACCAGTTCCCGAATGACCTGTGTGACTTTAGAGGAGTGATTGTACCTCTCTGTGCCCTCCTGTGGTTGAGAGGGACCAGTGAGGAATTAGCACACGTGAGGCAGGCAGAAGAGCTCCTGGCATGGAGTACGCGCTGGATAAAGGAGAGATGTCATTATTCCCATCAGCATTTCCAGGAGCTCCTGGGTTAACGCTGCCATTGGGGATGCCCTTGAGAAACACCCAGAAAATGCCTCGTATGTGCCTGTTGTCTGAAGCTCACCCAGTTTCCTGGGTGGAACACAAGGAAAACTAGATTTAAAATGAGACATCTGATTTCTAGTCTCTCTCTTAAGTCACTAGCTGTATAACCTTTAGAAAGTAATGTAAGTTTCCGAGCCATCGGTTCTGTTTTTAAAATGCGTGGCCGATCACGTGATCTCTTGGGTCCCTTCCAGCCCCAGCATGCTGACCCATGACCTGAGCGTGCGTGTGCTCCTGATAAATGTCTCTGCTTGGAGCTGCACATTCCTGGAGGCCTGAGGCTCAGGGTCAGAGAGCAGCAAGAGAATGCTGCAGAGGACGCTGGGATAAATGCGCTCCACATTTAGTTCGTGGTCTTTGGAGATTTCTTTTCTCTGCTTACTTCTTTCCTTTTTTTTTTTTTTTCAAGCTTGCATAGTTTGCAGAGCTTTGGGGGTTCAGATGCCTAGGAATTAGGGGGGAAACAGGAGTACACACATATCCCTGAAAATTCATATATAAATGTATACATGAATATACATTATAGGATAACACTGATGTGAAATGTTTAATATATGTAGATAGTAGGTTATACTTTCAAAGTGTACCACTACTTTAAACTACATGTAGGTGAGATGGGTTAAATTAAAATTATAACATCTATATTTGAGTAATTGCTCATTAAATGTAATTACAGGGTAGTCTGAATTGTAAAATCTGCTGCTTTTACCTCTCTGAGTCTGTGAAATGGGTTGACTGGTTCTGTATGATCCATGGGAGACCTGCAGTCAGGGAAATTCAGTGAGGTTGATGCGCTTAGGAAACACGTGTCAGTCATCTACAGTGGTACCTCGAGATACGAGTGCCCTAACATACGAGATTTTTGAGATACCACCCGCCAAGTGAGCAATTTTTGCTTTGAAATATGAGCAACATTTGAGATAGGAGTAATCACGTGGATCGGCTGGCTGCACACGACCCACCAGTTTACCACGACTCGAGCGTCTCATAGTTTCCCACGCCTCAAGGTTACAGAAGGGATTAAAATCGTATCTCGAGGCACCACTGTACTCTGGTGCGAAAGCCTCAAGGCCAGCCCAGACCTGTGGTTGCAGGAATAGTGCGGAGGCCACGTGGTGTGGGAGTGAGCGAGGAGGACAGTCGCAGCGGCGAGGGCCGGGGTGAGGAGGTGGGTGTAGGTATGTGGAGCCTGTGGGCTGTTTTGCGGATGGCTTCTGCAGAGCAGTGACACGATTTGAGGACCCGATGCCCACGCTCCTGTGTGTGGCACGACCTGGCATCTTTACCTCATTGCAGTACGACCTTCTTTTTCTTCATTATTGGCAGAAATAACCCCTCTGTGGCCATTGCCGCTATCCCTTCCCAAGTCTTTCTCCTACCCCCCAAAAAAGGATAGAAAAGGGGATTTTTCTTTCTATTTTAAAATTGTGTACAGTGGTACCTCGAGATACGAGTGCCCTAACATACGAGATTTTTGAGATACGAGCCATCGAGCGAGCGATTTTTGCTTTGAAATATGAGGAACATTTGAGATAGGCTTAATCGTGCAGATTGGCCAGCTGCACATGACCCACCAGTTTACCTCAACTCGTCTCATAGTTTCCCACGCCTCAAGGTTACGGAATGAATTAAACTCGTATCTCGAGGTACCACTGTATTTACAGGCACAGTGCCGGTGGCTCTCTTTTTGTACAAATGCACAGAAAATGAAGATTGGGCTTTTGCAAATTTAGACAGAGAACTGTGGTCGCACCTCAAAAAGCATTCAGCTCCTCACTTCTAGCTGCAAACTTGTCCCCCCAAAACAAGCACATTTACGGAAACCTGCTATTTTAGATGGAAAATATTAACAGAGTCAGACAGGGCATCCAGGGGCCGCTTTTGTAACAGCAACATGGCCTGAGCTTTGCGTTTGTTTGCGTGCGGTCTGTGCAAAGTAGGCTGTCTTCTGAGGCCCTGAATGCCGACCCTGAGAGTCTGTGCGTGTGTCTCCTTGCTGTGCTGAAGGGAACCTTCCCCTGCATTCTCTCCCTGTGCCCTGTCCTTCCAGAAGCACGTCCGGGGACCCGAAGGAGAGGGACAAGGAAGAGGGCAAAGACCCCAAGCCTCGCTCCCTGCGCTTTACCTGGAGCATGAAGACCACCAGCTCCATGGACCCCGGCGACATGATGCGGGAAATCCGCAAGGTGCTGGATGCGAACAACTGCGACTACGAACAGAAGGAGCGGTTTCTGCTCTTCTGCGTCCACGGCGACGCGCGGCAGGACAGCCTGGTGCAGTGGGAGATGGAGGTGTGCAAGCTGCCGCGGCTGTCGCTCAATGGGGTCCGCTTCAAGCGAATCTCGGGGACGTCGATCGCCTTTAAGAACATCGCGTCCAAAATAGCCAACGAGCTCAAACTGTAAAGGGAACTCGCTTGGCGGGATCAGGGAAGACGCATCCGGACGAGGTACAGCTTCTCGAATGTACCTGGGTAACACGCCCGACACGACGGGCCTGTGACCCACCCATGTAGAATCTGCCCTTAACACGATAAGGTTATACATAGTTACGAACTGTCAAATTCCAGTCAGTATGAACTATAATAAATATCTGTAGCTAAAAAAAAAATTAAAAAAAAAATAGGTTCACATGTACAGGTAAGTATATTGTGTATTTCTGTTCATTTTCTGTTCATAGAGTTGTATAATAAAACAGACGATTGCTTCAAAACTTGTATAGTTGTCTAGATTTCTGCACAGAAATGATGTACGTTTGATGCTCTGAGTTGAAGATATCCTTCCCTGTTATTTACATTCTGGTGGGTTTTTAAAAATTCTTACCTCCAATCATGTAATTTCGAAGGTCATTTGTGTCCAGAATTGAAAGTGCGCACAGAAGTAGTCTTTACGGTTGTAGCATGGACTTTTAAAAAAAATTATTTTCAAGTCGTATTGAAATTGAAACCAGAAGCTGACCACCTAGATCGGCTTTATTCCACAAACAGATTATTCCTGCTTATCTTTGCTCTTCTCCTTGTTAGCAGACAAGGTGTAGTTGAGATGTCACGACATGTTTACAGTGTTGGCGCTTAGAGTCCATGGACATAAGTTAGAGCTTTGCCTTGAGCTAACTAAGAGGTACCGAGGGGAAGTGAACACCCCCATCCAATGTCTTTTGAACTTGAAAGTGTTTTGTGCCCCTCTGCTAACTGTAGCAGCAAAAAGAAAAAGAATCAATAATACCCGATCTGGCTATTAATCTCGCAATAGTTTGCTGCCTTCCCAATACCGCAGCGTCCCTGTGGGAATATTACAACATCGGACTGTTTCATAGCACAAACTCATCTTCCCAGGGTTGGTCAGTGCATCAGTTAAGAATAATGCCACCTCAGGAATTAACTGGCATTGAGGACTCCCGCCTCCTTCTCTCCTCCCCTTCTCATCCTTCCCCCCCTTCCCCCACCAATACACACACAGTGATTTCTGTGAGTCCTTAGGAGACTGTGGAGCAAAATATACTCTTCGTAGCAGCATATTTTTGATTTACGCTCATGTGGTCGTTCATTTGATTCCCTCGTAAACCTCTCTGTTTTGTCGGTTTTGCCAGATTTCTTGTATTTCTTCCACATCCTTATGCCTAGAACGCGCGCCTTTGTATCCGGGCATTTGCCTAGTTTCCTTTCATCACGAGCGATCCCTGCGATGTTAAACCGTTAGGAAAGGTACATGCGAATGCCCGTTACTTTATAGGGAATGAGCCTCGGCGGTTGACTGTGCAATGTTACCGAATGTTGTGATGATGTACTATCTGCCTGCGGGCCCCCTCCGCACCCCCGGAGGCATGGAAAGCGTATTCGTATTCGCATCTTCTGAGTCTGCAGAACACGAAAGCTGTGACAAATGCTGTAACCCCCACCCACGGGAGAAGGCTCTCGGCCGGGGACGTGCCATTCCCTGTGGCTTCCTTCCGACTTGGGTGGATTTCACCTTCTGTACTGTACTGTGATGTCGCTCTCCTCTGTCCTCTGTACCCGTTCTGTTCAAAAACCAAGTGTATTATTATTTTATTTTATTTTTGACTCACCCCAGGGTGGTGTTTGGAAAACAGCAACTGTGTAGCCCCTCTTTAACCCCGTGTTCATTCCCAGCGATGGATGCACATTCTCTTCCCCTCCACTGGTGCACACTGAAACTTTACTTGAACAGTTCTCATAATAAAGCACTTGTCTTTTGCTCTTTCCCGGAATGTGGGTGACCTGTTTTCTAGCACAGCAGGGGGGTTAATTTCGTGTGTTCTCCGTTCTGTTGGCAGGGGATGTTGTCAGAGCGAGAAAACGCTCATCTTTTCCTAGCGGTTCCTACTGTCTAGATCAGCGGTTCTCAACCTGTGGGTCGAGACCCCTTTGGGGATCGAACGACCCTTTCACAGGGGTCGCCTAAGACTATTGGAAAACACCTATTTCCCATGGTCTTAGGAACCAACACACCGCTCCTCGGTGTAGCAAAGTGTAGCAATGTAGTTTACTGTTGTCATGTGAAGACTGTTACCCATGCTACACCACGATTCAAGACAAAATTTCATTTATTTGTCATTAGAAAGAAATATTTCACAATATATAATTACATATTGTTTTTGTGATTAATCACTATGCTTTAATTATGTTCAATTTGTAACAATGAAAATACATGCTGCCTATCAGATATTTACATGACAGTTCATAACAGTAGCACAATGACAGTGATGAAGTAGCAACGGAAATAATTTTATGGTTGGGGGTCACCACCATATTAGGAGCTGTCTTAAAGGGTCGCAGCATTAGGAAGGTTGAGAACCACTGGTCTAGATGATTCTATAGAGACAGATTTCATGCCTTTCCCAGCATAGGAGCCAGTGTTTTGTATACAGTCTCTCTCTGGTCAACTCTTCTGTGTTTGCGGGAAGGAAATTTACTTGAATATTTTTTTATGAACTAACAATGACATCTTGATAGACACTTTATTATTTTAAAATTTTTAAAAAATGTTCATTGTCGAAAGTATTACTAATGTCCCTCGGAGAGTCACTTTAGATTTTCGGTTTTATATATTCATAACAACATACATTTTCTTGAAGATTCAGAGGAATTTTATAGTATGTTCGCATCAATAAATAAGCAGTTTATGCTCACCGGCTATGTGATATCAGGCTCTCCTTGGTCTCTGTTTAAATATTACTTGCTAGAACATTCCTAATAGTAAATTAATTATTACATAAAGACTGGGGCACAGTATTAAGTTGGGAAGTTAAAATTTGATAAATAAAATGAACTGTGTCTCAGAATTTTGACCCAATCATAGTCTCTAAGGTAGGATTTTGCTGAAAATCCTGAAGGCCTTCTGATGAAGAGATTTTCACCAGCAATACCATTTCCCATTGTGGGCAACCAGAATCGATAGGAGCGAGGCACCAATTTCCTGGAGATACGTGATTCCATTAGCACATGTTAATCAAAATGATCCCAGTCTTGATTCTTTTTTTTTTTTTTAATATATTTTACTGATTCTCTACAGAGAGGAAGGGAGAGGGACAGAGAGCCAGAAACATCGATGAGAGAGAGACATCGATCAGCCGCCTCCTGCACACCCCCTATTGGGGATGTGCCTGCAACCAAGATACATACCCTCGATCAGAATCGAACCTGGGACCTTTCAAGTCCGCAGGCCGACGCTCTATCCACTGAGCCAAACCGTTTTTGGCCCAGCCTTGATTCTTAAAATATCTATTGAGGCACCTACCGCGTCATAAGACATACAAAGAAATTGTCAAAGATGGTTCCTCTTCCCCTAGACTTTGATTCATTCAGGAAGACCAAGTGTAAATGCAACGAAAAAACACGCCTAATCAGGAGTGGATGGATTCTGAGGGCTGGCAAGGATGGATCAAATGTAAGAGGGGGGCGGGAAAAGACCCTTTCGGTGGGAGGAACACGTGAGAAGAGGCTTGATGTTAGTCATGGCTGTAAGACACCTGCCCGAAATGAACTCATTCCAGGGGCTGCCGAGGTTCGCGCAGGTTGATAAGGAGCAGAGCACGTAAAGCCCTGATTGACAGCTCGGCTCGGCCCTGGAAACGTGACAGGCGAATCCTGCTGGTGGCATTCAGGTATCTCTGGCATCGGTGTCACCTCTGTTCCCTCTTTAAAAAGACCGTTCCCTTTTCCACGTTCCCTGCAGCTTTCTGACAGCCTGTTTCTCCATCAAGTGAACAATGCATTGTTCCTACTATTATTATTATTTGAAAATTAAATGGCCTCACCATAGGCATATGACAGACATATTTTATTTTCTTCTCAGCTGTGTGTAAACGGGCTGGGAAGTGTGGGCTGGTCCATGCTCTTAGCTTCGGGGTAAAGTACAGAACAAGTGGTAATGTTTTCTCTCTTTTCGACTGTAGTCCTGCCTCTGAAAAGGTTTTATGTAACTGTGGATAGACATGAATCCAGACTGGGAAATTGCTTCTCATTTTTATTTTCTTATTTTAAAGTATATTTTATTGATTTTTTTCTTACAGAGAGGAATGGAGAGGGACAGAGAGTTAGAAACATCGATGAAAGAGAAACATCCATCAGCTGCCTCCTACACACTCCCTACTGGGGATGTGCCGCCACCAAGGTACATGCCCTTGACCGGAATCGAACCTAGGACCCTTGAGTCTGCAGGCTGATGCTCTATCCAGTGAGCCGAACTAGTTAGGGCTTGCTTCACATTTTTAAACGTCTTCACTTTGTCTTCTCAGAACACCAGGGACCCATGTGGCCTGAGAAACCATGTGGTACACACCCTCACACCAGCTTCAGAGAAGGTGTGAGTGATTTGGTCTAAAGTCTGGCCCAGCGAGGTTTTGTACCCCCTGTTTCTGCACCCCCAGCTTGCTGTGCTTTCCACCATTTCCATCGACAGCCTTCCCTGTGGCCTTCCTCTTTGTGAACCCAGTTCTAGAGAGTTTGGTCTGTTGAGCAGTAGTACTTAAGCAGTGATGCGTTTGTTTGGCAGACATAGATTCTGTTCCGTGTGAGACGGGTCTGCTGTCAGACTGAATGGATAGAGTTCCAGCCAAAAGCACAGGGAAGGCCACCATTTCTTCTCATCTCTTTTTTCTTCAATATATTTGTATTGATTTCAGAGAGGAAGGGAGGGGGAGAGAGAAACATCATTGATGAAAGAAAAATCATTGATCGGCTGCCTCCTGCAAGCCCCCTACAGGGGATAGAGCCCCCAACCTAGACATGTACCCTTGATCAGACTCAAACCCGGGACCCTTCAGCCCATAGGCAGTCGCTCTATCCTCTGAGCCAAACCGGCCAGGACTCTTCTAAACTTTGACCCTTGGAAATTGTTGTTGGTTCTAGTTATTACCAGACAAAACCACAAGGGGGCAGAGACAGACCCCATCCAGTATGCATTGCTCAGTCTTACCACCCACAATAGTTGCCACACCCTGGACCTGTACATAAAACAGAGACCCTATTGCCCCCCAAAAGTGCTTGCTCTCGTGGCCCACATTCGCTGGGTTAAATGAATAGCACGTCTTATTCTGTCTACTCCCAGGTTTGAGGTGAATGCCCTCCAGTCCTTCAGCGGATTTTGCCTCTTTGAGTTATTTGAATGACTTTCCATCTGACTGCAGAGGCAGCCAGTCCCATTCCATTGGACCCTCGTATCCAGGTGTAGTGCTTTCCTAAGTTTTCTAGAACTGGTTGGAATTCTGCATTTTTCTCATACTGTGCAAATCTAGTATGAGATTTTGTCATACAGGACAAAAACAAAACAGGGAGATAATGAAAATGATGCTTGAAAGTAATATAGTCTTTTATAGCCATGTTCTTTTAATATCATACACTGATTTCTCTTAGAATACTGGGATGCACCGATGGCTTTTCAATGACTCAACTTATTTCCATTATTTGTAGTCATGAGTGCTTTTAGGGTGATCAGAATGTCGCAATTTAGCCAAAGGATCCTTGAACTGGCCCAGGTAGCCTTGTGTGTATTTGTTGTTTTGCGACACCCTATACATACATCTACATATTAGAATGTGCATATGTATATAAATGTATGTGTTAGGATGGAATACCATTGGCAAGGGTGAATATATACCAATGCATATTTTTCAGGTTTTATTAGAAATACTCCCTTAGTCCTGGCTGGGGTCGCCTAAGACCATCAGAAAACACCTATTTCCCATGGTCTTAGGAACCAACACACCACTCTTCCTCGGTGTAGCAAAGTGTGGCCATGTCGTTTACTGTTGTCCTATGAAGACTGTTGCCCATGCTACACCACGATTCAAGACAATATTTCATCTATTTGTCATTAGAAATAAATATTTCACAATATACAGTTACATATTGTTTTTGTGATTAATCCCTATGATTTAATGATGTTCCATTTGTAACAACGAAAGTACATCCTGCCTATCAGATATTTACATTACAGCTCATAACAGTAGCAACATGACAGTGATGAAGTAGCAACGGAAATCATGTTATGGTTGGGGGTCACCACCCCATGAGGGAGCTGCCTTAAAGGGTGGCGGCCTTAGGAAGGTTGAGAACCACTGGTCTAGAAGTTCCAGGGGGGATGGCCCAGTGGGCAGCCTGCCCCCCCGGGTCATGGGAAGCCCTGGATTCCTGTGTGGAACCCTGTCCCCTGCAGCCACACAGGCTAAAGGCAGGAACGCCAGGGATGACCCCTGGACTGAAGGAGGTGTCAAGGGAGGTGGTCTTGGGGGCCAGGAGGCATTTGCTGGGCCCCGGGCAGCAGAGTAGAGTGTCCTGTGGGGGACCCCAAAGAACCAAGGCAAGTGCCCGCCTCAAACACCTGCCAGGCCCGCGGGGGACACCCCAATGGGTCAAGAACTCTGCCCTCTTACCTGTTTGGGCCGCAGAAGGGACACAACCCGCCCAGCTCGGAAGCGGAGACACATCACCTGAGCTTCATTTATTTCGTGGCAAGTGACACGGTTTGGGAGTTCACCGTGCATTGGCCTTTCGGGGTGCATGTCCCTCACCCCTGGGTCCCGCCTGTGTGTGGGGAACTCAGGAGAGTGGGCCCAGCGCGGTCCTCCGCCCCAGGCCAGGCCAGGCGTTGCAATCCCAAGCCCCGCCGCCAGGGGCCGCTGCGCCCTGTGGTTTCCCCCGCCCCGTCCGGGCCGGGCCGGGGAGGCGCCCGCGGGGCCGGGAGCAAAGGTTGGCGCCTCCGCACCCGGACCCGCTCCGCCAGCCAGAGCGGCCGCGGCGGCGTCATGACGGTGGGTGCCCGGCTGCGGAGCCAGGTGGCGGGCCGCCTCCCGCGCCGCGGCCGCCGGGGGCGAGGGCGAGGCCGGCGGGCGGGCGACGAGGAGCCCATCGTGCAGCAGCTCGAGCTGGACGACGCGGCGGCGGCCGAGAGCGCGGCGCGCCCCGAGCCCCGGAGCGCACGGCGCGTGCACCTGGCCGCCCTCCCCGAGCGCTACGAGCCGCTGGCCGAGCCGCCGGCCCCGGGGCCCGGGGACCCGCCCCGGCGGCGGTACCGGCAGAAGCTGAAGAAGTACGGCAAGGTAGGCCCCGTCCCCCGCCCGGGACCCGGGTGCGAGGGGCGCCCCGGGCTTCCCCGTGGGGCGCGCTCCCCTGCGCCCTCAGCTCCCCACTGCCCGCCTCCCTCCCGCACTCACTGCTTACGCCCCCCCGGGCTGGCCCGCTGTGGCCTGGGAAATGCACGAAAAGTTTCCAATAAGGATAGAAACTAAAAGCTGAAAGTCGAGACCGGTGTGGTTCAGTGGGTAGAGCGTTGGTCTGCGGACTGAGGGGGTCCCGGGTTCGATTCCCGGTCAAGGGCATGGGCCTGGGTGGCGGGCACATCCCCCCAGTGGTGGGAGGGCGTGCAGGAGGCGGCTGGTGGATGTTTCTGACTCTCTATCCCTCTCCCTTCGTCTCTGCAAAAGATATTTAAAAAAAGAAAGAGCCGAGACCGGTGTGGCTCAGTGGATAGAGTGTCGGCTTGTGGACTGAAAGGTCCCAGGTTCGATTCTGGTCGGGGGCATGTACCTTGGTTGTGGCCGTGCAGGAGGCAGCTGATGGATGTCTCTCTCTCATTGATGTTTCTGAGTCTATCCCTCTCCCTTGGTCTCTGCAAAAAAATGAATAAAAAAGATATTTAAAAAAAGAAAGAAAGAAAAACTAAAGCTGAGGTGTCCCTGCGCACCCCTCCGCCAGCGTCCCCCCGATGCTGGCCGGTTAGTGACAGTCCCAGGGGTCGCTTACCCACACCGGTTCCCTTCCGAGGGGTGTCTCACCTCCCTCTCCTGTGGGCTGGGCAGCTGGGGAGACTGAGGCCTGGTCCTGGGCAGGTGCGTGTGGAAGGCGACCCAGGTGCCGAGTGTGGACCCCCAGCCCAGTGGCTCCGTGTCTGGCTGCATCCTCCCCAGGAGGGGCCCCCGGCTGAGAACTGAGTTCTTGCCCCCAAAATACTCCCAAGAATGTTATTTCAAGGGCCGGGAGCTGGACAAAGACACGAAGATGCACCTGTAGAAATAATGCCATTTGGCCCGGGGGTGGGAAGCCAGGAGGAGAGAGAGAGAGAGAGAGAGAGAGAGAGAGAGAGAGAGAGAGAGAGAGAGAGAGAGAGAGGCTGAACGAGTGTCCAGCTTGGGATCAGCCTGGAAGCATTGGACGCTCCTGCTGGGCCGGACAGAGCGCCCCCAAGAAAAATCACAGATGAGTCCATTGTGCTCAAAGGCCAAAGGCCCTGTCCGGTTTATAGTCCTGTTTATTGTCCTGATTCCCGCGCCCTGCAGCCGCCCTGATCCTGGGGGGAGGGAGGACCGGCCAGGCCCCATTCCTGGAAGCTTAGGTGTCCATCCTCCCTGAAGGCATGTCAGCAGCTTCGGAAGCAGCCTGCCAGCAGGCGGTCATACACGCGCCGGCAAACGCCATAAAGCGGGCTCGCCGGCCTGGAGTCCCGCCGAGACTAACCCTCAGCTTCCTGGTTCTGGGGAGCCGGACAGCCCTCATTGCTCTCCGCCAACGGGGAGCGGGCCCGGTGCACCTCTCAGCTCAGGCGCTGGCTCTGACGACGTTTTTGGGGTCCTCACGATGTACCAGGCTAAGCATGAGAGACACACTGCTGACCTTTGCAGTGAACGATGAACTCGGATCACTCACTGAGGGCACGGAGCATGCATGTGTGTGTGTGTGTGTGTGTGTGTGTGCTGGAGGTGCAGAGACCTGCGGAGAAAGAAAAAGGTACAAAATGGCACGAGAGAATGAGAGAGAGAGAGAGAGAGAGAGGGAGAAAGAGAGAGACAGCCCACTGGACAGACGGGCAGGCTTGCCAGTGTGGGAAGTGACAGTGAGCTTTGTGGTTGCCAGCAGGGATTTTTTTTCCGTGAAACCGGGTCCCCCGGTCACACAAGTTGGACAGGCCGCACGGTGGAGGGACAAGGTGGATGACGAGGTCCCGGTCACCTGCCTGATGCTGAGGTCATTGGGAATGAGGACGGGGGTTGGGGGTGAGGAGAGAAGAGGGGGCAACAGCGCCATCCATATTGGTCATGATGGTAATCTTAGTTTTCTGCGGTGACTGAGTTTGAACCCCTGGATGGCCCGGTCTGGTCCTGCAGAAGAGGGCAGGACGAGTGGAGATGGGAAAGGCCGGCCTGTCCGGCCGGTGTGGCTCAGTGGTTGAGCTTTGACCTATGAACCAGGAGGTCACGGTTCGATTCCTGGTCAGGGCACAGGCCCAGGTTGCAGGCTCGGTCCCCAGTGTGGGGCATGCAGGAGGCAGCCCATCCAGGATTCTCTCTCATCATGGATGTTTTCCTCTCCTTTTCCCTCTCCTTTTCTCTCAAATGAATAACAATGTGTTTTTAAAAAGAAAGAAAGTAGTCCCAGTCCTCACCCTTTAGGAGTTTGTAACTGTTTGTAACTGAAATGCAGACTCCTCTGGACTCCGCCATCAGAGCCTTTAAGGCAGTGGTTCTCAACCTTCCTAATGCCGAGACCCTTTAAGACAGCTCCTCATGGGGTGGCGACCCCCAACCATAAAATTATTTCCGTTGCTACTTCATCACTGTCATTTTGCTACTGTTATGAACTATAATGTAAATATCTGATATGCAGGATGTATTTTCATTGTTACAAATTGAACATAATTAAAGCATAGGGATTAATCACAAAAACAATATGTAATTGTATATTGTGAAATATTTATTTCTAATTACAAATAAGTGAAATTTTGTCTTGAATGGTGGTGTAGCATGGGCAACAGTCTTCAAATGACAACAATAAATTATATTGCTACACCGAGGAGGGGTGTGTTGGTTCCTAAGACCATGGGAAATATGTGTTTTCTGATGGTCTTAGGCGACCCCTGTGAAAGGGTCGTTTGACCCCCAAAGGGGTCGTGACCCACAGGTTGAGAACCGCTGCTTTAAGGAGACAAACGTGTGGGTTTGTCTGGTAGAGAGAGGACAGGGCGAGCTCTGGGACAAGGAACATAGAGGGAACCTTGACCCAGCCTTCAGATGACCCGATATCAGCTGGAACAGAGGGAGGAGTGGCTTTGGTTAAAAAAAATAAATAAATAAACAAAACAAAACCGGCTTGGTTTCTGAGCCAGCAGCCCTGCTACTTACTGTCCCTACAATCTTGGAACGATCTGGAAATCTGAGGAGCTTGAATGCACCTTGCACGGGTGGCGACCCCTGTCCTGAGTCCCTACGTGATCCCGGGGCCTGGGGAGAGGGGGAGAGTGAGACAAATGCCATAACTGGCTAATGTGCCCCCCGGGGGGGAGAAGGAAGCAAACTGACTCTTTTTTTTTATTTAATATATTTTATTGATTTTTTTACAAAGAGGAAGGGATAGAGAGTCTGAAACATCGATGAGAGACATCGATCAGCTGCCTCCTGCACGCCCCCTACTGGGGATGTGCCCACAACCAAGGTCCATGCCCTTGACCGGAATTGAACCTGGGACCTTTCAGTCCGCAGACCGACGCTCTACCCACTGAGCCACACCGGCTTCAGCGCAAACTGACTCTTCAGGGGGTGCCCCTCTGTGCCCACGCCCCCTGACCGAGCTCTCCGCTTCTGTCTCCATCCCTGAAACCAGAACGTGGGCAAGGCCTTGGCCAAAGGCTGCCGCTACGTGGTGCTCGGCCTGCAGGGCTTCGCGGCCGCCTACTCCGCCCCGTTCGCCGTGGCCACCAGCGTGGTGTCCTTCGTCCGCTAGCGGGAGCCGCCCAGGGCCCGGGCGTGGACCTGCGGACGAAGGGGTCAAGGTCACAGCTCTGCTCTTGGAGCCCTGCCAACCCAGAGCATCTCGGACTTGAAGCCACCGAATATCCTTGGAGAAAAAAACGTGTTTGTCGTTTGCATCGGATGCCGTGAACAGGTCGTCTCTGCCCCTCTGCTGAGCCCTCTCTCTCTCGGACCCTGGACAATCTCTCCTCTCCGTTGGGCAGTCCGGCAGAGAATGAGGCTGCTGTCGGTTTGGGGTCAAAGTCAAGTTTGTTCGCCCCGGAGCTGGGTCGGCTGGCTGGTGTGGCAGCCAGGCCTGACTCAGTGGGAGCACTGCGGTGGTGATGGGGAGGAAGGAGGTGTACCCCGAGTGAGCGGATGTGCTACATCTCCCTGGGAAGGCCACCAGCTGGCTTCTGCAGCCATGCCCCCCACCTCCTCCTCCGCCCTGGGCCGCCTCAAGTTCAATTTCAGGCCTGAGAAGAAGGAAGAGGCGTCTCTTGGAAGGCCAGACACTTTGGAGCTGGGCTGAGCAGGCGTCTGATGGTTGCAACGCTTGCCGTTGTCAGGGTGACATGAACGTGCAGGGGAGGGAGTGGGGGGGCTGGGGGGAGGCAGAAGGGCAAGTCCAGGTGCAGGCTGCGTGGGGGGAAAGGGTGGTGGTGGTGAAGGAGCCCTCCTGGGCAGACTCACCGCACCCCGGTGGCTGGTGCGTGCGGTCCTGCCTCAGGCCCCTCAGCATCCGCTCAGCATCTCTGGGGCCAGCAGTCGAGCGGGCTGTGTCTTGGGTGCGAGGGGGAGGCTATATCCGGGGAGGAAAGCGCAGGACTTAGAGGAGGAACCAGGAAGTCGGGTACCGGCGGGGGAAGGAAGTAGAAACAGGACAAGAAGGAGGTAGGAGGAGAGCAGGGGAGAGTCAGGACCGGAGCTGGGGGCTGGGTGCTGGGTTTTGGGGGATCTTGGCTGGGCTGAACCCCGGGAAGCTGGCGGCTCCCCAGCTCCCGTGGTCTGCCTCGCTGGCCTCCTTCCCTCTTATTGCTGCCCACTTGGACCGCAGCTCACCTCGACTCTATGCTTAAGGTGAGCCTGGTCCTGACCCCCATCCCCAGCGTTACCCAGTGGCTGATGGGTTCCCAGGACAGGGAGGTGGAAGGAAAAGGAGGTCCCTCACCCTATGCCCTCGGCCAGTTCCTGCCATGGGCCCTTGGCCTTTGTTTGCGGAATCTCTGAAAGTCCAAGGTAGTTACCGTATTTCCCGGCGTATAAGACGACTTTTTAACCAGGGAAATTTTCTCAAAAGTCGAGAATCGTTTTACACACTGCCTGTCATCTTATAAGGCGAGTATATTCCAAACTCTCTATTTTAACTGGAAAAGTTGAAGGTCGTCTTATACGCCGGAAGAGACCGTAATTGCTGTAGGATCACTAGCAACACCTACCAGTTGCCCCTAGAGCAGTGGTTCTCAACCTTCCTAATGCCACGTCCCTTTAATCAGTTCCTCATGTTGTGGTGACCCCCAACTATAAACTTATTTTCGTTCCTACAGTTAGTAACCTTATGAATAGAATGTTATATGGTTGGGGGTCACCACCACATGAGGAACTGCATTAAAGGGACGTGGCCTTAGGAAGGTTGAGAACCACTGCCCTAGAAGATTCCAGGCCTTGCAGAGGAGGCCTGATACTCACCTTTCAGCCATCAAGCCCACTCAGGTGGCACTGTGGAGTGGAGCAGGGGGAAGACAGACAGAGGGACAGAGAAGGAGACGGCGGGGGAGAAAGCTGTAGCTGGTGAGCTAGGACTTGGAGGCTCATGGTGAGCTGAGCTGATCCGGTCCCAGCACCACGGGTGTCTGTGCGGACCAGGGAAAATGGGGGCTCTTGTTCCAGCCCAAAGGAGGAAAGGTGATCGTGGCACGTTTTCACACGTGAAGGTGTCACAGCGGGCCTGGCCCCCCGGGAGCTGGCGGGGGGTTGTGGGGGGGAGGAAGAGGGGAGAAGGATGATGAACGGGGAAGAAAAGGCAAAGCAGTGTTTAGTGGGAGAGATGGGCCTGCTGATCCCGGGAAGGAGGGAAAATAGGGAGGGAGGGAGGGAAGGAACATGGGAAGAAGGGAAGGAGGGAGGGAAGGAACATGGGAAGGAGGGAGAGAGGGAAAGAGGGGGGAAGGAGGGAGGGGAGGAACA
>PVJN01024543.1:0-31020 GCA_004026805.1 Lasiurus borealis | reverse complement strand
TCTCCCCAAAAACACTTATCTTCCCACTCGGCTTTGTCTTCCCAAGGTTCGACAACCTCATCTTCCTCCCATCCCACAACCGGAGGTGGATACGGAGGGGGAGGCAAACCGGGCTGTTCCTTTTCTTCTTCGGGAGCTGTTGGCTGTTGGACTACTCTCTCCCATTTCTTTCCTTCATGCTCCTTTGCCAGGCTATCCCATACTAAGCTCCATAGGGTGAAAGCATCAAGGGGTGTTTTACGGGGCCCATGTGCCTGGAAATGTCCCTGAATTCTTTTCCCTACTTGTTCCCAAGTTTCAATGCACACAGTTCCCTCCTCCGGGAACCACGGACAGACATCTCTAACAAAGGCCACGAAGCGTTCAAGCTGCTTTTGATTAATATTTACACCGCGAGCTTGAAGCATGCCTTTAAGCACATATACATACAGCAAACTACTACTGGTCTGTCCCATTTTTTCTAATTACTCCCGCCGTCTGCTCAGTCACCGCGTCCCACTACCTCGGCGAACGTTCTCTTACTTTATTACCGCGGTGCTCCTTCACCTTGTCCTCCGTATTCAGGTCCCTGTTCGGGCGCCACCCTGCCGGAGCCTGCCGGCACTGCAGTCGAGGGGCACCTGAAGGGAGGGGAGAGGATTAAAACACAGACTCTTAGTTACCGGGAGGGCGGACAGTGCAGAACTGTCGCGCCGAGTTTATTAGTTACATCCCTTTTATAAGCACAGAACTGTTTACATAAGCAAAAAGATCACGCTTGGGAACAATCGGTTTTTCTCCTTCTCAGACATTCTAAGGACAGAACCTCCTGTATTTGATAAAACTGTCTTGACCTTGCCAGAAAACCAACTCCCTCTTTAAGAGTCTAATATTAGAGGCAATTTATGTACACAAAAACCCCGCTGTCAGGGGAAAGATAAGGGAAAAAGGCAAGCTCTTGTTTGCTTCTGTCCACCTGGTCTTCTCCCAGCTCACCACAATGAAGTTCTGATTTTTGCAGTGTTCTCTCAAAAGTATTTCTGATCCAATTGAAATGTGAATTATTGTTCATATTTGGCACACACAAAACAAATGCACCAGCACACAGAACTCGAGACCACTACCAACTGCCAGATCAACCAGAGTGCTATGCTTCCCATGCCTACTTTTTTGTGTCTTATTGCTTAGACCAGTGGTCGGCAAACGCGGCTTGTGAGCCACATGTGGCTCTTTAGTCCCTTGAGTGTGGCTCTTCCACACAATACCATGGCCTGGGCGAGTCTATTTTGAAGAAGTGGCATTAAAAGAAGTTTAACTTTAAAAAAATTTGGTTCTCGGGAGGTAAATACACCTATACGGGCTGCCTCTCACAACCACACCAAAACTACAACTAAAAGACAAAACGAGTATCCCCCAGAACCATGGGAAAGCTGGCAGAGTGGAAGTTCTACAACTAGAAAGAAAGAAAAAAGTACATTGAGACCCACTAGGACATGCAGAGGCTCAAAAAGGCAGAGGTACGGAGATGTGCGTGAATGGGACTGGTGTGCACTGTTTTTGTTTGTTTTCTTTCAATTGGGAGGAAGTTACAAGTTACCAACTGCTCTGAACTCCAGTTTCCAGCGAGATTCTGGGAACCCAGACTCATACAGGGAGAGACTGGACTGTCTGCCACTGGGTCAGAAAGGGAGGATGGCTCTCTTACAGAGGTGTGCACAGGAATCATTGTTTACTGCGCTAGGGTGAGGGACATGGGACACAGGATGAGACATAGAGAGGGCTGACTGGTAGCCAGCATTATTTGCCACACCCTAACAATTCCCTGAGACCCTGCCCAGCCCAATTTACAAACCCACCCAGCTGTGCGGCAACTTTTGCATATGAATGGCTTGCCCTCTAGCAGCTTAACCAAACAAGTTGCAACTGGGTCAGACAAATCTAAAACTTCCAAACTCCAAGCAAATAGGAGAAATCTACAGAGCTCCCTGTAGCTCCTGCTGGGTGGCCTCAAACACTAGCTGACTTGCACCTCCTTGAAGATCCAGGAATCAGTGTACCTAGAGATCAGTGTGAGACCACACCAGATTTCAACTCTTTACATCCATAAGTGACACACTCAAGAGGCAGACTCGGTGAGCACCAAAGCACCACTGAAGGAAGTCCTGTCCCATAGGGGTGTCTCCAGCACATCAGTTCTTCCATTAATAAACACAGCTAATCCTCACAATCTTTTGGCCTAGAGGTCAGTTCTTCCCAATGTACCAATAGCAATCAAGGCTTAACTACAACAAAACTGTGTACCCAGCCCACAAAGGGGTGCACCAAGAGTGATTGAGGAGGCAGAGCTACACAAAGCCACTCTATCAACACAGGGAAGCAGCCAAAATGCAGGGACAAAGAAACATGTCACAAATGAAAGAAATAGAGGAAAGCAAACAACAACTGGACATAGAGTTCAAAACCACATTTATAAGGTTAGTCAAGAATCTTCTACAAAAAACAAACAAACAAAAAGAATCTTCTACAAACCGCAGAGAAACAGTGAGACCTCTAAGAAAGTTAGTAAGACCTTCAAGGATCTTAATGAGAATGCCAGAAAATGAAAAAGGACCAGTCAGAAATTAAGCATACACTGTGTGAAATAAAGGATAATATACAGAAATCCAGCATTAGACTAGAGGATCCCAAGAATCAAACCAAAGACCTGAAATATGAGAACACAAAAAACACTCGTCCAAAAAACAAAAAGAAAAATGATTCCAAAAATATGAAGATAGTTTAAGGAGCCTCTGGAACAACTTCAAGCATACCAACATCAGAATTATGGGGGTGCCAGAAGAAGAGAGAGAGCAAGATACTGAAAACTTATTTGAAGAAATAATGACTGAAAATTTTCCCTATCTGATGAAAGAAATGGACCTACAAGTCCAGGAAGCACATAGAACCCCAAACAAAAGGAATCCAAAGAGAACCACAACAAGACACATCATAATTGAAATGCCAAGAGCAAAAGATAAAGAGAGAATATTAAAAGCAGCCAGAGAAAAACAGTTAATTACCTACAAGAGAGCACCTATATAACTGTCAGCTGATTTCTCAATAGAAGGGATTGACAGGAAATATTAAAAATGATGAATTGCAAGAACCCACAACCAAGATTACTCTACCCAGCAAAGCTATCATTCAGAATTGAAGGGCAAATAAAGATCTTCACAGACAAGAAAAAAGCTAACAGGGTTCATCAACACCAAACCACGATTATATGAAATGCTGAAGGGTATTCTTTAAGAAGAGGAGGAAGAAGAAAAAGGTAAAATAAAAATTATGAAAAACAAATACATATCTATCAACAAGAGAATCTAAAAATTAAGTGAATAAAAAGTCAGATGAACAGAATGAAGTGGGAATATAATAGAATTGGGGACATAGAACGAGAATGGACTGAAAATTCTCAGGGGGAAAGGGGTATGAGGGGTGCAGGAAGAGATTGGACAAAAATCTTACACCTATGGATGAGGACAGTGGCGGGGGGTAAGGGCATGGGGTGGGGGAATCAGGTTGAGGGGAGCTATGGGGAAAAAAAAAGGAACATCTGTAAACTGAACAATAAAGATTTATTATAAAAAATAATAAAATAATTTGGCTCTCAAAAGAAATTTCAATCATTGTACTGTTAATATTTGGCTCTGTTGACTAATGAGTTTGCCGACCAATGGCTTATACTATAATAATGTGGCTTTACAATGTTATGAAGAAAGAGAACATACTGAGAAATTTATGAAGATCAAGCACAATGAGATAGCCAATATTACTTCAGGATGTCAAAAAAACAGAACAGGAAGATTGGGAGAATGAACTGAATGCAGTGGAGCATGCATAACACTTGGAAAAATTTGGAACTATAAAGTCAGGTCACTCAAAAAGTGGTACCACTTATGTGACTTCCTTGAGACTTATTATGTGAAAGGACAGGTAACACCTGTCACAGAACTGGCTGGCTGTGTAATTGTTGTACACAAGATGAGGCCTTGGAATATGGCATGGCAAGCTCTTTGACTGGTACACATGGGGAGGTGGTGAAAACAAGAGCTCAGCCTCAACTTTCCCATTGCCATTGGAATGAGTTGCCAAAGCAGTACATGCATGTTTCGTTTACCTTTTCCATTTCATAAATTATACCAGTTCATCCAGTTGTATTTTCTTGTATTTGCATTCCTTTCAATAAACTAATTTGATATCCCCCCTCACAGATTTCATGTGAAGAATAAAAATTCTTCTTGAGTCATCAGAAGCTGATTCTTATGAGTTATTATTAATTAATTATCATTCCTCATTAATTCTTTCCTATTTTGCCCTAAACAGATACAAAAGTTGGGGTTAAAGATCAACCTCTGGCTTGGTGTTGCTCAGTGGTTGAGTGTCAACCTATGAACCAGGAAGGTCATGGTTCGATTCCAGGTCAGGGCATCTGCCCCATTTGCAGGCTCAATCCCCAGTAGGGGGTGTGCAGGAGTCAGCGGATCAATGATTCTCTGTCATCACTGATGTTTCTCTCTCTCTCTCTCTCCCTTCTGAAATCAATAAAAATACATTTTTTAAAAAGATTAAACTCTCAATGAATGTTACCCTCTTGCTAACTGAAATGGGAATAAAAATCGCAAAGAATATTAAATAATATTTAGATATACTTTTTTTCTTGATCATGATTACCAGGATTTTATACACTTTAGTAATGCTATTAATGAATAAATGTGATTTGCTTTTGTTGATCCTCTCTATAGTATTCTTTTTATCTAATTGATTTTTGTTCATCTCTTCATTATTTATTTTCTTTTATCTTTCTTAATTTAGCCCATACTATTTGTGGAAATTCCTTTTTTTTTTTAATATATTTTAAATAATGTCAGAGCGGAAGGGAGAGGTCAATGCTCAACCACTGAGCAATGCCGGCTGGGCAAAAATTCTTTTAAGTTGGATACTTAGCTTATTATTTTTACATCTTCTCCCCGAACCCCACAAAAAAAATGTAATTATTCATGAGCACAAAATGTCCTGATGCACCACAGATTCTGATATGTGATATTTTCAAAAAAGAAGAGACTTCAGAGTCAGTCATATCTTGTTTCACATTTTGATGGTGCCATTAAAGAAGTGAATGAACTTGGAAAAGTTTTTTATCTCAGTGTTTTATCTCTAAAAAAGAATCTCTTAACCATGTCTTTCTTACAGGTATGCTTAAAAGCCAGGTGTTTGTATGCCCAAACCTGTTGAAGTTTTAACCAATGACATGTAGAACCACTGGTAGATTATTTACAATTTTAATGTGTTAATAGTTTTCTAGATAAAAATGAAGTTTTTTATATTATTTCAATTAATCCTTATAACTCCTTGAGAATTCTTTTTAGAAATTATGAAAATAAAGAGTCTTGAAGATTAAATGATGTAAAGATTTGGGGGAATAAAGTGACAATGTTCAGATGTCTTTAACAGAAATGCTCTCCTTGATCAAAGTCCATGGCATTCACATTTTAAGAAAAAGCAAATGCAAAAGAATCTTATTCAAATGTAAGCAACATAAAGTTATTTAATTTAGAGCTATAATAGATTTAATTTTTTATCATGTCAAATATAAGTAGATTGCAAGAAGTATTTTTGTAAGAAGTATTTTTCTCACCCTTTTAACCTTCATTTTGTTATGGGTTTTTCCCCTCCCCCCCTCTCTGTTTTTGGTACCACATAGACTGTTCTCTTTCTTATTTGTAAGAGAAACAAGTGATCTATTTTATTAGTTGTAAGACATCCAATCCTTTTGAACCTATCAAAATCTCACTATCTTGGATTTTAAAAATGGTTTAAAAATGTATACTCTCTTTTTTGCTCAAGTGGAGAAAAAAATACTTCCTATGTCAATAAATAATTTCTATCATTTTTGTACTTTCTCCATCAAAGTCTTCCTTACTTATCACATTCAAAATAGTTTTCATGTTTTCTAGAAGAAAGTAGTAAGATAAATACTATAGTTAGCTTATATAAGTAAGATCATCTTAAAAAGTATAAATATAAAAAAGAAAATGAAACCTTCAGAGATTGATTTTATTTTTGCATGTAGGACCCAACTGGTTTGTGACAGAAGACAAAGCTAAATGATCATTAGTGACTTCTAGCTTGAATCAAGCAGAGCCCTGGGGCATTGAATTCCCTGACCTCCCACCTAGCTATAGCAGACATAAAATCTCCTGTTCTCTCACATGGATAAAGAGATCAATAGAACTTCACAAAAGTTCTTTGTCATTTCCTTTTCCTTGAATTACCAGCTGTAGGCTAATTTTTCATAGTCCCAAAAATTTTAGTGTTCACCTCTGATTTTAGGTTCGAGTTTCAAATGTTCGAAACTGATGCTCAGAGTTCCGGTACATGTTTATAGACAATAAAGATAAATATCAACTATTTTTTATTTATTTTTAAAATATATTTTTTAAATTGACTTCAGAGAGGAAGGGAGAGGGAGAGAATCGTTGATTAGCTGCCTACTTGGGATCGAGCCCACAACCCGGGTATGTGCCCTTGACCAGAAATGAACTGGGACCCTTCAGTCCACAGGCTGATGCTCCACCACTAAGCCAAACCAACTAGGGCAAGATCGACTATTTTAAGTTTTTTTGTATTTTTCCCATTTTTTTGTAAAAGACATCACTGAAAAGTTGGGAACTTTGAATATGGACTGTTTTAAGGTATTACTTATCAATGTCACTTTCTTGTGTCTGGTAATCATTTTGTGGTTATAAATATAGAAACTAACATTCATTGGGGTGATATTGGTCAGCTGACATAGGTTTCAGCTGTACAATTCTATAATGCATCATCTGTATATTGCATTGTGCATTTATCACCCAAAGTCAAGTCTCCTTCCATCACCATGTATTTTCCCCTCTTCTATCTCCCCCACCTCCTTTCTCTTTGGTAATTACCATACTGTTGTCTTTGTCTGAGTTGTTTTTTTCCTTTGCTTATAGAAGGTTTTATGGCTGCTGACTGATCAGTAAGGTTGCTGGAAGTTGGGGTGTCTATGGCAATTGACACCCCAATGTAACTACAAGCTTGCCACATTGATTGGCACTCCTTTCACGAATCATTTCTCCATAGTATGTGATCTTGTTTGGTGGACCCTTTGCACCAACCAGCATGGATGGACCTGCAGAACATTATGCTGAGTGAATAAGGCAGAGAAAGACAAACACCATAGGATTTTGTTCACATGTGGAATCTAATGTACTAACTGAACTAACAAGTGAAATAGAGACACACTCATAGATAAAAAGCAGGCTGATAGCTCTGGTTGGGTGGGTGTTGGGGAGGATGGAGAGATTGAGCAAAATGGGGGAGAGAACTCATGGACATGGACAATGGTGTGGTGATTGCAGGGGGCGAGGAGGGTTAATGGAGTTGGGATAGTGTATGGAGTGGATAAATTGTGATAGAAAAAATAAAATAGAATAAATAAAAAAACAAAAAAAAGCTATGTACATTTTTTACATAATGTTATTGTACACAATAGGTTACAGTATAATGTAAATAAACATAATTTTTTAGACATTGGGAAACCAAAATGTTTTCATTACATGTTTCATTAAAATATTCACAAATTCTGGCATTCTGGAACCAAAGGTGATATCTCTGAGATGTATCTGTAATATGCATTATTGTGGACATCTTTGAGTTTATTCTACTCAGAGGCATTGAGACTTACGGAGTTTTTAATTCATGCCTTTTCTGAGACTTGTAAAAGATTGATCATTGTTTCTTTGAATAATCTCTGTTATCCTTCTCTCTTATCCTTCTGGACTTCTATAATACAGATATGTAATTGTTTTTGGATGGTATACTATAAGTCATTTGGCCTGTGTTTAACTTTTTGTTGTTGTTCCTTGGGGTCTATAACTTCACAAGCCTAACTTCTATTTTCTGCTCACGTCAGCTATTAAAACCCCATATTTAATTTTTAAATTTGTTTATTGTCTTTTTCAGCTCCATATATTTTTTTATTTATTATAATTTGTATCTCTTTATTAATATGATCATTTTGTTCAGATGTTTTTGCGTGATTTCTTTTGCTTGTTTTCCTTACCTCATTGATCATTTGTAAGACAGTTGTTTAAACCTTTGTTCAGTAAGTTTTGTATTTTTTTCAAGGGTGGCTTCAGAATATTTTTTGAAAGTGTCATGTTTCTGTTTTTTTTTCTATGTCTTATGAACATCTTCATCAAAATTTGTACATTTAAAAAACACCTATCTCACCCCTTCGCACAGGATTTGTGCCAGAGAAGTCTTTACCAATTAACTAAGCCTTGATGTGGAGCCTCAGAATCAATATGAAGAGAAGGCTACGAAGTTCTCAGTCTCTTCTTAGTATGCATCATACCTGGACATTTATGTGGCTTTTTAGATTTCCCCATAAACACAACTTCATTTAAACGTCTTAATTTCCCAAAGTTTTCTCTCTTTTTTTGCATTTGATAATCTATTGTATATCTCTAGCCTTAATCTCTTTATTCAGGCATATGTAGTTCAGACCCCTTGTCCTTTTTTTTTTTTTTTTTTTTTAGTATACTAGCTGCTCTTAACTACCTGATATCACAATTAGAGAAAATAGACCAGTACTTTAGGGAGCCTCACAGGGAGTCCTAAAGAGCAATTTTCAACCTTTTTCATCTCCAGGCACACATAAACTAATGACTGAAATTCTGCAGCACACACAAAAATACGTATTTTTGCCAATCTGACATGAAAAATTGTCTTTTGTTGTGTTGGCTGTTGTCATTTTATATTCACTAATCTAAGGGAGAACAGGCAAGTTCTCCTAACTAAATATTCAGGCATTGCCTGTTTTAAACATTATTGTGGCACACTGGTGTGCCTCTCACAGCACAGTGGTGCCACAGAAAACCGTTGAAAAATCACAGGTTTATGACATTGTATTGCCTGCTCCACTTCCTCCAGAACAAAGAGGCAATTAGTCTTTCGTTTTTGTTTTGTAAAGTGCTGTATAATTTCTTTTCAATTATTTGCTTTGCTGTTGATGCTGAAAACTCACCAACATATTCTTCTTATATTCTCCAATTTTAAAGATTGATTCTTCTTTATCTTCCTTTGAATTTATTGGGGTGGCACTGGTTAACATGTTTCGGATGCACAATTTTACAACACAACATCTACACATTGTATTGCGTGTTGACCACCTCAAGTCAAGTCTCTGTCCATCACTATTTACCCCTCCCCCACAATCACCACAATGCTGCCCAGGTCCAGGAGTTCTCTCTCTCTTTTTTCCTTTTTGCTCACAACAGATTACCATATAATCCTTCCACCCACCCATCTACCACCACTGCTAACAGCTGTCAGCTTGTTCTCTATCTATTGAATTGAAGCATTGGAACATACATCTTGTATAAAAACTGCTGTTTGAAAGTCTCTGCTATTGTTAGATAGTCCTTTGTTCTATAAACTCTGTCATTTTTATAGTCTCTTATTCTGTAAAATGACTTTGTTTTTTAGCTTGAATAAAAGATAAACTTAACTATCTGACCTTGCAAGCTAGCCATCTAATGTAATAGACGAATACTGATAATATTCTCATATTCTCATGCCAAGTGTTTGTTCATTCAATATCCAAGATCACAAACTGTCTGCAAAAATAACTTACACAGAGCTCTTTGTAAAATCTGCAGACAAAGAGCTCAAAAAGTATAAATAAGGAAAACTTCCTCTATGTGTTTGCTCAGAATTTGATTGAGATATTCTGCTCTGAGCTCATGCATAATAAAGACTCCTAATTAATTGGCTTGTTAAGGCACCTTGTATTTAGCTTGCTGATTGACAATATAACAGTATTTTTTAGTTCATTAGAACTGGGCTTCTACCTCAGATGGTCTATTGTATGTTATCTCACATCATATTTTGCCCAAGGTATTCGGAAGTGGTTCTCCTTCCAGCTTTCATGAGCACTGCCAACTGTCACTTCTTGCCTGAGATATGAGTTAGGTAAACCAAAGACCAGTCTTTCAGGCAACTCCCAAACAGGCCAAAATGATGAAATAAGGTCTGTTTACTCCTTCTGATTTGTTAGATGTATTGGAAATGGGGTGGACACCTCCTCTATACCAAAGCTGTGCCACTCAGGGGAGAGTGTGGAGCAAAGGCAAACAAAAGTGTAATAGAATTTCCTGCCATTTCAAATGTGACTTTTTCTGGACAGGATCTTTGCTTTCTTCCTGTACACCTTTGACTAGTTTCCAGGCCTCCTTCAGAGATCAAGATCCTGGAACTTCCTAGTCTGTCAGTTTGCTAATATCCCCCAACCAATCACTTTAAAAAAAAATTGAGATCATTAAAAATATGTCATGTTGCCTAAACCGGTTTGACTAAGTGGATAGAGCGTTGGCCTGCAGACCAAAAGGTCCCAGGTTCAATTCCAGTCAAGGGCATGTATCCTGATTTTGGGCACATCACTAATAGGAGGCAGCTGATTGATCTCTCTCTTTCATCGATGTTTCTAACTCTCTATCCCTTCCCCTTCCTCTCTGTAAAAAATCAATAAAATATATTTTTAAGAAATTTCATGTTTGCAGACATGAGATCTTCCTTCCTCTCTGAAAAATCAATAATATATATATATTTTTTAAAAGAAATATTTTCTAGGTAAGTTTGTGGTTTTTGAAGGGTAGAAAGAGAATACTATCCAATTTATTATCTACACTAATAAAAGAGAAACATGCAAATTTACCATACTTCTGCTATACCAACCAGCAACGCCCACCAGCCAATCAGGAGCAAGTATGCAAATTAACCCAAAAATATGGCGGTGGTCATGGAGCTAGAATGAGCAGGAGGCTTGGGTTGCCCTGGCAATGGAGGAAGCCAAGCTTCCCACACCCCTGGCTGGCCCTGGCCTTCGATCAAAGATACAAAGTTTCAATTATAGAAGATAAATTCCAGATATCTGCTTCCAACTGGCCCTGGCCTCTGCTCAAGGCTATAAAGTTTTAATTATCTATACTAATAAAAGGATACTATGCTAATTAAACTGGGAGACCTTCTGGACATCCTTCTAGACAAAGCCATGGTGTTGGGGCTGAGGCAGAGGTGGTTAGGGGCAATCAGGCCAGCAGTGGAGGATAGTTGGAGGGTATCAGGCTGGCAACAGGGGATAGTTGGGGCCAGGTAGGCCAGCAGGTGGGGGAACAGTTTAGAGCGAGCAGACCCAGGCAGAGTGGTTAGGGGTGATCAGGCAGGCAGACAGGTAAGTGGTTATGAGCCAGCAGTCCTGGATTGTGAAAGGGATGTCTGACTGTCGAACATCCTCTGAGGGGTCCCAGATTGGAGAGGGTGCAGGCCAGGCTGAGGTACACCCCTCCCTGTGCCCCATGCATGAATTTCATGCACCAGGCCACTAGTAGCTATAATAAATGTAATATACCATTATGCAATAATACTATAAAAATATTACAATCAGCCGAGACTGGTTTGGCTCAGTGGATAGAGCGTCAGCTTGCAGACTGAAAGGTCCCAGGTTCGATTCTGGTCGGGGGCATGTACCTTGCTTGCGGGCACATCTCCACTGTGGGGCGTGCAGGAGGTGGCTAATCAATGTCTCTCTCTCATAGATGTTTCTGACTTTCTCTCTCCCTCTCTGTAAAAAATCAATAAAATATAAAAAAATATTACAACCAGATATTAATAACTTATAAGCAAAAATCCATAAAATAATAAATATTATTCAGCTATATGATACTTTAAAAAAAACAATCTGTTATAACAAATTAAGGTTTAGAGCAAGTGGTTTTAGTGTTGGAATTTCTTTTTAAAAAATGTTTATTTCACAAATCTTAGCTGTTGCTTCAGTTTCCACAGTTGTATACACCTGTATAACTACCACCATAAGGACAACCAGATATTCTCATTGCCCCAGAGCATCTTCTAATCCCCTCCCTATTCATTCACCCACTTTTCTTCTGATAAATTAATATGCATATTTTTATATGAAAATAGTTTATATTATTATATAAATGTCATTCTTTTATATTATATGAATAATTAACTTATTTTATATAATATAAACAAATAGTACAAATATGTATAATATATTATTAATATATGTGTACTAGTATGTATGTGTATATGTATATGTATATATGTTATGGACATTTTAATTAAGATCCTTGAGAATCAAGTTGATTCTGATATGTACACATGTAATACATTAATAAAAAATAAATTTTAAAAAAGTTTATTATGAACATTCTTGTATAAATATTTTTGTGCACATATGTTCATATTTGTTTTAGGTAAATGCCTACAAATAAAATTGGTACATCACAGAAAGGTTGCCTCAGCCAGATATGAGTCTCCCACTTGTGACATTTTTGTAAGTAGTTAAAGTCAATAGTATTTTTTTAAATGAGATATTCTATTGCTTGGGGAAAAGTTCTATGCACTTCCCAATGATTAATGTTCTTGAACATATTTTTATTTACTTTCTGGCCATCCACATACATGTCTTCCTTTTGTAATGCTGAAACCTCTGCCCATTCTTTGAGTTTTTTATATTTTTACTGTTAATTATAAAAATTCTTTGTACAATTTAGGTGGGTATTTTGTCAGATATATGTACTATGAATACTCTCTCCTTAGTCTCTCAGTTGTCTATTTATTTCATGGGGTCTTTTTAAATTTAAATTTTTATAAATTTTGTTTCTTATTTTTTTATTTTGTGATTAGATTTTTGGTGTACTGTCTAGAAAATCTATCTCAATTTTGTGATTTATCTTTTAGCACCATTTTGAAATAATTTTTTAATATGGAATTTGTTTAGGTTCAAGGTTTACTTATTTTTATTATAACCACCTTTTTTTATGGCATTGAGTTGGAGCTTCAGAGTCCCTTTTAACATAATGTATTATACTTCAAGATTATTGAAGTAGAAAAATGTGTTTGCCAAAAGTTAATTCTACTTTATAATCCAAAAATATAAAAATTCTCTTAGCAAAATAAGAATAAAAGTAAACATTTGTAAATAAGTAAACATATATATGTATGTATGTGTATATATATATATATATATATACATATATATATAACATGCATGTGCATGATATATAATATAAAAATATGCAATTTGGAGGTTTTAATAATCTTCAATTAATTCCAAATACCAGTTAAATCAGGGTCAAGACAATTATTTAATTTTAAAAAATTTTATATTATAATGAGGCACTGAGCAATGTAATAAGACAAACAAAAACAACTAGGATGTACAATATTTGGAAATTTTTATAAAAATCTCTTCTTATTTAAAGAACATATGATTACCTACATAGCAAATGAAATAAAATCTATCAGACGTTTTTTTAATGTGACAAAAACATCCTGAAATGTAAAATCAATATTACCCTATCTCTTAGGATCCCTATTTATCAATTTATTAACAGGCAGTCTAAAAATATGTATTTAAATGTTTTATTTCAATAATAACAGTGGATATGCATTTTATTATAATATGTGGAGACCAAGATACATGCAAAAGAATGCTCACACAATATATTTAAGTATTATTTGAGGAAATAACCCAATATTTTATTAACATAAGAATTGATAAACACACATTTTGGTAGATATTTATAAAATAAAATTTCAAAACTATGCAGCTGTAAAAAAGAAGGATCTCTTACCCTTTGAGACAGCATGAGGGATTTGGAGAGTATCATGCTAAGCTAACTAAGCCAGTCAGAGGAAGACAAGCATCACATGACCTCACTCATATGTGGAATCTAATGAACAAAATAAACTGATGAACAAAACAGATCCAGAGACATAAAAGCATGGAACAGACTGACAAATCTCAGAGGGAAGGTGGGGGTGGAGAGGTAGATGGCGAACTTATATGCATAGTTCATGGATACAGACAATAGAGTGTAAAGGCCTGGAAGGGATGGGTGGAGGATGTCAATGGGGCCAAAAAAGGAAGACATTTATAATACTTTCAATAATAAAGACATGAATAATGCCCAGCTTCATCTCTCCACATATGACTTCATTAAAATTGTGTGCAAGTACAGGTTTAGTAACGAAAAGCACTATGTCATTTATTAAAATATTAAAGTATTTCAAGCAATAGTAAGAATCTTCATGGTTTTATAAATTTTAGCCAAAAGTGGAACCATGTATTTCTCCCTCCCCCGCCTAAGAGGTTGTGGAGTGGAGATCACGAATTCTGTTACTAAAGGTTCTTAGTAACAGAATTTGTGATCTCCACTCCACAACCTCTGCTTCAGCATAGGGGATAACCCACCCTGGAAACATCATGGGTGCTGGGAAGCTGGTAGAGGGAAGGCTGCAGCTCCCACTTTAAAATGTTGAATCATGGTGACAACTCCCAGTTTGAGACAAAAGTAATGTTTTACTTATACATCTCAGTTCGCAGGAGCAAACATCAAACTGGCTGAAGAGGAATAAGGAAGAAAGAGAGTTCTACTCTTGTCGGTATATTTGAAACACTTCAACTATAACAGACATTTTGTCATTCTAAATTTGAATCATATACTTGTATCTATTTATAAGATGGATAAAAGAGTATACAATTGAGAATAATTATCTCATTGGATCCTTAGTAGTCTTTAAGATTATCAAAATAAATCTCTCTTCATCCTATCTAATAAAAGAGTAATATGCAAATTGACCGTATCTCTGCTATACTCACAAGCCACACCCACTATCCAATCAGGAGTGAGTATGCAAATTAGCCCAACCAAGATGGCTGCAGCCAAGGAGCTGCAGCAAGCAGGAGGCTTGGGTTTTCCTGGCAATGGAGAAGCCAAGCTTCCCTGCCTCTCTGGCCAGCCCAGGCCTACATTCAAAGCTACAAAGTTTCAATTATAGAAGATAAACAAATCCCACCAAAAATGGCAGCAGCCTCAGACCTGGAAAGAGCAGGAGGCTTGCGTTGTCCCCAGCAATGGAGGAAGCCAAGCCGCAGCCCTGGCTTGCCTTGGCCACCGCTACAAAGTTTCAATTATAGAAGAAAAATAAATCCCAACAAAAAAGGCTGTGGTCATGGAGTGAGCAGGAGGCTTGGCTCCACAAAGGCTACAAAGTATCAATTATAAAAGCTAAATAAACCCCAGATACCATGGCCTCTGCTTGGGTTGCTGGGGGATGTGGCAAGCCTGCAAACCACCACAAGCCTCTCATCCCGGCTGCCCCACACCCCAAGGGAACCCCCACCCTGATCCGGGATACCCTTCAGGGCAAATCATCTGGCCCCCACCCATGCACCAAGCCTCTATCCTATCTAATAAAAGATGCAGATTAACCATCACTCCAACACACAAGATGACTGCCCTCATGTGGACAAAGATGGCTGCCACAATATGGCCAGCAGGAGAGGGCAATTGGGAGCGATTAGGCCTGCAGGGGAGGGCAGTTAGGGGTGACCAGGCTGGGAGAGGAGGAAAGTTGGGGCGACCAGGCAGCAGGGAAGGGCAAGTAGGAGTGACCAGGCCTGCAGGGGAGGGCATTAGGGGTGAGCAGACCTGCAGGACAGGGCAGTTAGGGGTAATCAGGCTGGCAGGGGAGGAGTTAGATATCAATCAGGCTGGCAGGGGAATGGTTAAGGGGTGATCAGGCTGGCAGGCAGAAGCTGTTAGGGGCAATCAGGAAGGCAAGCAGGCAAGCAGTTGGGAGTCAGCAGTCCTGTATTGTGAGAGGGATGTCTCAGATTGGAGAGGGTGCAGGCTGGGCTGAGGGATACACCCTCCCCCCATGCATGAATTTCGTGCACCAGGCCTCTAGTGAATACATAATATCCTATTATAAAGTGAGATGATGACTTTCACTCTATCAGCATATATGTAAGAGGAAGGTTTTTACCATTTTCTCTTTATATATGTATATATACACAAGATTTATTATAAGGAATGATATACTAATTACATTTTGAAGTGAAAATTTGTACTTTATTTAAAACCAATAAACCAGTGTATTTTTTTATTTGTGAGCTTGAATGAACCCATTTTGGCTTCATGTCTTTACATACCAACAGTAGGAAAAAGCATTTTACTGTTAAAACCTTATGATATAATTGATAACCACTATACACCAAGCACAGGCTGTCTACAGTTAGCTGCTTTGGTTTACAGTTCAGAGAAATGACACTTTACTGCCCAGACTCATTGTTCTGCCAAATGTTTCCATGGCAACCACACTTTGTCTCCTTTTAGTTTGCTAATAAAGGATCCTTACAGATCCCAGAGAATTCCTCTTAATTCCTATAATAAGTTAAGAGTCCAATTAACCAGTTTCCAGAGGGAAAGATACAGCTTTAACTCATGCTAATTGGGAAGCTATTCAACCAGGTTCTATGGGTGCTCAATTTAGCTAAACTCATTAAAAGTTTTTGCAATAATTCCAGGAGGCTCATTTAATGAGCCCCTGAGCACTGCTCATCCAATTAAAGTATTTCCCTCCCATGCTTGGAGCATACAGTTTTCTCTGGTTAGTGTTTTGTTGTTTTCGTTAGTGAACACTCTAACCCCACAGATGTAAAAGAAAAGTGATTCAAAGATTCCTAGAAATTAACTAGGCTTCAGGCTGTTAGAAATATTTCTCAATTTCTATTTACCAATTTCATTAAAACTATATTGGGTAATAGAAAACTCCACATCTCTCTTAACACATTTTAAAACATATGTAAATATAAGTATACATATGTAAGGGATTGCATAGCAATTCCAACAAATCCAACATTGATTAGGAGGGATTATGGAGCAAACTTCCAAATTTAAAACATTGAGAGATGTTATTTCTAGTTCCTCTTTGCTTCCTTTGTTGTTGTTGACAGTATTAAAGATGCCCTACATGTTCTCACCTTTGGGCTTTCCACTAGCTCCTGCCCCAGGCCTTCACTGCAATATTATTTGTGTCCATGAGCAATGTATATATTCATAAAAATTCTTTGGTTAAACTTTTCTCACCCCTCTCTCTCTTCTTCCCTCTGAGATTCACCTCTTACATGCTTCTATGCCTCTGGATCTATTTTGTTTGTCAGATTATTTTGTTCATTAGATTCCACATGTTATACTTGTCTTTCTCTGACTGGCTTACTAAACTGAGCATAATAATCTCTAGGCCCCTCTATGCTCTCTCAAAGGGTAAAATATCCTTCCTTTTTTACAGTTGCATAGTATTCCATTGTGTAAATGTATCACAGCTTTTTTATCCATTCATCTACTGATGGGCACTTGGGCTGTTTCAAGATCTTATTATTGTAAATAATGCTATTATCAACATAGGGTTGCATACATTCTTTCTGATAGGTGTTCCTGAATTCTTAGGATATATTTCTAGAAGTGGGATCACTGGGTCATATAGTAGTTCCATTTTAAATTTTTTGAGGAAACTCCACACTGATTTCCATAGTGGCTGCACCAACTTGCATTCCCCCCCAGCAGTGCACTAGGGTTCATTTTCTCCCACAACCTAGTCAGCACTTGATGTTTGTTGATCTATTAATGGTAGCCATTCTGACAGGTGGGAAATGAACCTCCTTGTCATTTTAATTTACAACTATCTGAGAATTAGAAACATTGAGCATTTTTTTCAGTTGTCTCTTGGCTATCTGTATGTTCACTTTGAAGAAGAATCTATTTAAGTCCTTTGCCCATTTTTAAATTGGATTGTTGGTCTTCCTTTTGTTGAATTGTATGAGTTCTTTATATATTTTGAAGATTAACCCCTTACCAGATGCATCATTGGAAAATATGTTCTCTCATTTTGAAGATGTCTTCTTTTGCTGTCCTGAAACTTCAATTTTGAATAATTGCCTTGTCAAATAAAGTAGTCTTGAATTCAGCCCCTTGCTTTTCTTTACATTGTATACTTCATGCCACTCCCTTCTGACCTGAAGTTTTTCTATTGAGAAATCAGTTGACAGTATAATGGGAGCTCCCTTATAGGTGACTTTCCCTCTCTTACTGCCTTTAAGATTATTTCTTGGTCTTGTACATTTGCCATTTTATTTATGATGTGTCTAGGTGTGGGTCTTTGGGATTCATCTTGATTGAACCTCCAATCACTTTTTCCTTCACCATGTTTGTGAAGCTTTATGTCATTATCCCTTCAAAGAGGTTCTCTATTCCTTGTTCATATTCTTCTTCTGGTACATTTATTATTTTATTTTATTTTATTAATTAAATCTTTATTATTCAGATTATTACATTTGCTTCTCTTTTTTCCCCTCCATAGGACCCCTCCACCCAGCTCCCACCCCTCCCTCTGCCCTTAGCTCCCTCCCATTGATCTCATCCATAGGTGTATGATTTTTGTCCAGTCTCTCCCTGTACACCCCTAACCCCTTTCCTCCTGAGAATTATCAGTCCACTCCTTTTCTGTGCTCCTGATTCTATTATATTCACCAGTTTATTCTGTTGATCAAATTTTTAATTCACTTAATTTTTAGATTCACTTGTTGATAGATATGTATTTGTTGTTCATAATTTTTTGGCTTTTATCTTTTTCTTCTTCCTCTTCTAAAAGAGTATCCTTCAGCATTTCATATAACACTGGTTTGGAGTTGATGAACTCCTTTAGCTTTTTCTTATCTCTGAAGCTCTTTGTCTGCCCTTCAATTCAGAATGTTAGCTTTGCTGGATAGATTATTCTTGGTTGTAGGTTCTTACTATTCATCACGTTGAATATTTCTTGCCACTCCCGTCTGGCCTGCATCATTTCTGTTGAGAAATCAGCTGACAGTCGTATGGGTGCTCCCTTGTAGGTAATAAACTGTTTTTCTCTTGCTGCTTTTAATATTCTCTCTTTGTCTTTTGCTCTTGGTATTTTAATTATGATGGGTCTTGGTGTGGTCCTCTTTGGATTCCTTTTGTTTGGGGTTCTGTGTGCTTCCTGGACTTGTAAGTCTATTTCTTTCACCAGATGTGGGAAGTTTTCAGTCATTATTTCTTTAAATAGGTTTTCAGTATCTTGCTCTCTCTCTTCCTCTGGCACCCCCACAATTCTGATGTTGGTACACTTGAAGCTGTCCCAGAGTCTCCTTACATTTATTCACATTTTTGGATTCTTTTCTCTTCTTGCTTTTCCAGTTGAGTGTTTTCTGTTTCTTTATATTTCAAATTTTTGACTTGATTCTTGCCTTTCTCTAGTCTGCTGTTAGGACTCTGTATAATATTTTTTATTCCAGTCAATGTCTCTAGTTGGTCCTTTTTCATCTCCTCTTGGGACTTGCTAAATTTATGCATCATCTCTAGCATCTTTAGTTGGCTCTTTTGCATCTCTTGTTGGCTTTTTTGCATCTCCTCTTGGCTCTCGCTAAATTTATCCATCTTTTCTAGCATATTCTTGAAAAACCTTATAAGCGTGGTTTTGAACTCTATATCCAGTTGTTTTTTTTCCTCCATTTCTTTTGTTTGTGATCCCTTCCCTTGTCTTGGCATTTTCACTATGTCGGGGAAACTTCTGTACTTGCAAAACCACAGAAGCCTCTGTTGAGCTTGGGATGGGTGGAGTCTCAGGGTTTAAGGGACCGCCTTGCCCTCCAGTTGGCCCCGCCCTCCACGGCCCCTGAGTCTCGTGTCTGGGTAATCTCTGGAGCGGTCCTTGTGCGTGAGCGCCCACAGTGCCTCTAGACGGCTGCCTTTCCAGCTCCCCTGCTCCCCTGCGCACCAGGATCACACGAGTCCAGATCTCCAGGGTTTCACCCGAAACAGGGGCCCAGTGGACTCAGAAGTGACACAGTTGGGAGGGTCTGTCTCCCACCCAGTCGCGAAAGCCAGAGGCACAACTAGCAATCTTTCCTCCCCGCAGCGCCGTGCGCATGTGCGACCGCAACCAGACCTCCTCTATCTTTTGCGACTCCCCTAAATTTCTGTGCACTTCTCCCTTTTTACAGTCCAAACTTCCCCCCGTATGAGTTTCGGCTGGATCTGGGGTTTAGTGTCGTAGGATAAGGGGTTCAATGCCGTTGGGAGTCTCTATTTCCCTCCCGCCAGAGAAAGCCAGCCAGGTTCTCTGGCACCCGCTCTCTCCACGCGCGTGTCTCAGTACCTCAGCTTTTTGCAGCTCCTCTGAGTCTCTGTGAGCCCCTCTCTTTCCCTCTAGTTGTAGAATTTCCACTCAGCCAGCTTTCCTGTGGTTCTGGATGATGTCCGTTGTGTCTTTTAGTTGTAGTTTTGAAATTGTTGTGCGAGGCAGCAGTGTAGGTGTTTACCTATGCCGCCATCTTGGATGCTCTCCTCTAGTACATTTATGATGCAGATATTGTTAAGCTTCATATTGTCCAAACGCTCCCTTAAACTATCCTCCTGTTTTAATTTATTTTTTAAATTTCTGTTTTGACTGGATGCATTTTCTACCTTGTGTTGTAATTCACTGACTTGTTCCTTCGTTTCTTCTAATCCACTGGCTAGCTCTTTTTTGCCTCTGCCTTTCCTAACCTCCTTTATGTGGTCTCCACTTTCCATTTTGGTTAGCAGCCTCTCTCCAGCTAGTCTTCAGCTGATTATTCTGGATGTTGTTGCTTTTTGTTTGATTGATTGTTGTATTTCTAGTTTGGTCCTGGGAGTGTCTATGTAGTATCTACTTATTCTGCTGACATTTCTACTCTCCCCAAAATGTGTACTTTATCACATAAATTGAAACTTGAAAAAATAATTGGAGATAAATAACTCAATAAAAAAAACATCAAGAATGAACTAATGAGAATAGGATAGAGTGGATCAGATAGAGGAAAGAATTAGTGATATCAAAGATAGAAATCTAGAAATTGTGCAGAGAGAAGAAGGAAGAGACTTCAACTTAAAATGAAAGAACCATATGAGAATATCTGACTCCATCGGCAAGACAAATATAAGAATAATAGACATACCAGAAGAAGAGATGAGAACTACCCAAACCCATGAAAAGAGATCCTCAAATCAAAAAATCTAACAAAATCCTAATATCTCAATCCTAAAAGCATTCTCCAAAGTACAGTGTATTAAAATTGTCAAAAATAAATGACAAAAAGAATTTTCATGGCAACCAGGGATAAGAAGAAAGTAACCTATAAAGGAAAGCCTATTAGGTTATCATCAGACTTCTCAGCAGAAACTCTACAAGCTAGAAAAGAATGGAATCAGATATTCAAACTACTGAAAGAGAGAAATACCATCCAAAAATACCATATCTAGTAAAGTTATCCTTTAGATACGAATGAGAAATAGACTTCACCAGACTATCACTGGAAGACCTCCATTATAGGAAATACTAACTGAGGTTATTCTATCTGAAACAAAGAAGAAAAGTCACAAAACTACAAGTAAGATCATCAACAAATTTACAGTATAAACAAGAATAATTTGTGACAACAAAAGCATAAAAAGGGAAGGGATAAATGTCTTAATTTATAAAAGAGAGGAATAAAGGAGAATGTAGATCCAATGCATTCAAATGAAAAAAGATAACTGTTTATAAGAAATTTGGTTTTTCATAACCCTAATAGTAACCACACAGAAAAAAGTAATGGAGACACATAACTTAAAAAAAGAGAAAACAACCCAGCTGTTGTAGCTCAGCAGTTGATCATCAACCCAAGAATGGAGAGGTTGCCGGTTTGATCCCAAATGGGGCATATGCCCAGATTGCAGGCTTGATCTCCATAAGGGGTGTGCAGAAGGCAGACCATCGATGATGTTCTTCTCTCTATCCCTTGCCCTTGCTCTCTCTAAAAATATCAATAAAAACATATTTTAAAAAGATATGGAAAACAGAGGGAAAAAGTATGAAATAGCACCAACCAAAAACAACAGACAGGAAAACTAAGGGGAAAAAATTGAACACAGAGGTACTAGAAAACACAAGAAAATATGACTACAGGAAACCCTCATATATCAATAATTATCTTAAGTGTAAATGGACTGAATTCACTAATAAAGAAGCAAAGAGAAATCCCAGCCAGGGCTAAAGCATTAGCCCATAGACTGAAAAATCTCGGGTTAAATTTCAGTCAAGGGCACGTATGTACTTCAGTTGCAGGATCATGTCCCTGGTTGGGACATGTGTGGGAGGCAACCAAACATCTCTCACATAGATATTTCTCTTTGAGTGTCTCTCCCTTCCTTCCACTCTCTCTAAACTATCAATGTAAAAATATCCTAAGTGAGAATGAAAACCAAAGAAACAAAATAAATGAATAGAAACACAGAGTAGTTAGATCCAAAAAACAAAGCCAACCATATGCTGCCTATAGTTGATACATCTAAGTTGTAAAGACAAAAATAGACTCAAAGTAAAAGGCTGGAAAATGGTTTTTCAAGTAAATACTATCCACAGAAAAGCAGATGCAGCCATACTTCCATTTGATAAAATACATTTCAAGATAACATATGTAAGAAAAGACAAAGATACACTTTATAATGATGACACTACATCAAGAAGAAATAATACTTCTCAATATATAGGCACCCAATCACAAAGAACCAAAATATATAATAGAACTAAAAAGAGAAAACAGATACAAACACAATCATAGTTGGGGAACTTCTAACTCCATTAACTGCTCTAGATAGAACATCAAAACAGAAAATAAATAAAAAATATCAGGTTTAAATGGCACATTAGATCAAATGAACATAATTGACATTTACAGAGCCTCTCATCCCAGAATATGAAATTACAAATTCTTCTACAGTGCACATGGAACATTCTAAAAAATAGAATGTGTCACAAACTACCCTCAACAAATTCAAAAAGATTGAAATCATACCAAACATATTCTCTGACTGCAATGCTTTGTAATTCTAAATAAATTGCAAAAATAAGAAAAGTAATCCACAAATATGTAGATATTAAGCAATATACTATTTTAAAGTATCTGGGTAAAAGAAAATATAAAAGTTAAGATCAAAAGATATACAAAGATAAAAAAGAATGACAATACAATATATCAAAACATCTGGGATACAATGAAAGCAGTAATAAAAAAAGAAGTTTATATCATTACAGGCCTATCTCAAGAAACAAGAGAAATCCCAAGGAAGAAACACAATATTACAACTTTAAGACCTAAATAAGAACAAAGGCAACACAAAGTCAGCAGGAAAAGGAAATAAAAATTAGAGCAGAATTGAATAACATAGAGAGCAAAATGACTATTCCAAAAAAAATTGAAAATATTAATAAAATTGTCAAATCCTTGATTAGACCCTGTAAGAAAAAAAAGAGAAAAGACTTTTATAAACAAATCAGAAATAAAAGAGAAGTTACCACAAACATCACTGAAACACAAAAGATCATATCAAAATATTATGAAAGACTACATAGCAACAAATTCAATAACCTAGGGGAAATGAATACATTTCTAGAAATATATAACTTTACTAGAATAAATAATGAAGAATTGGAAAATCTAATAGATTGATCAACAGTGAATAAATTAAAACAACCATCAAAAACCTCACATACCCTTCTGCCCAAAAAGTCCAGGATCAGAAGCCACATAGAGTCAGATGAAAACCTGTGTGCTTCTCTACTTGCTTTTTTTTTCCTTATAAAAAAACTAAAGGCCCAGTGCATGAAATTTGTACATGGGTTGAGGGGGTCCCCTCAGCTCAGCCTGCACCCTCTCCAATCTGGGACCACTCAGGGGATGTCCAACTGCCAGTTTAGGCCCGATCCCAGGGACATCCGTCTCACAATCCTGGACTGTTGGCTTCTAATTGGCAGTCGGACATCCCTCTCACAATCCTGGACTGTTGGCTTCTAATTGCTTACCTGCTTACCTGCCTGGTTTCCCCTAACTGCCACCACTGCTGGCCTGGTCTCCCCTAACTTCCCCCTGCTGCCAGTCAGGTCACTCCTAACTGCCTCCACTGCTGGCCTGGTAGCTCCCAATTGTCTGCCCCCTGGCCTAGTCAGCCCTCACTGCCCCATCCCCTGCCAGCCAAATTGCCTCAAGTGCCTCCTCCCTGATGGCTTATTGGTCCCCAGCTGTACCCCTGCTGGCCTAGTCACCCCTCACAGCCCCTCCTGCCAGCCTAATCACCCCCACAGGCCCCCTCTGCTGGCCTGGTTGCCTTTAACTGCCCTGCCCCCGCCAGCCTAATTGCCCCTCAATGGCCTGATGATCCCCAACTGCCCCCCTGCCAACCTAATCGCCCCCTGCTGTCCTGGTCACCCCACATAGCCTGCTTGTTTAGTCATTTGGTCGTCCCTCACTAAACCCCTTGCTGGCCTGGTCATAGGCAGCCATCATGTAAAGGTGTTAAGGTTAATTTGCATATTACCTCTTTAATATATAGGATAATATCACTGGAGGTCCAAGTTGGAAGTAACATACACTTCCTCTCAGTGTCAAACAGAACTTATAACTAAAATTTAAAGTAGTCGACCTGAATAAACAACAGAAGGACATCTTGAACAGGAGTATTATATCCAATGATTGGAAAAGGAAGCTACCCAGAGACTGGTAAAAAGAGCAGAGAGACAGAGAGGGCTGGGCCCTGAACCCAGGGACAGTGACTGAGAAGCTAGAGAAATATCACAATTGCAACAATCCCCTCAAGGAAAGTGGGGTCTCAATCCCATGCCAGGACCCCTAATCCAGAGCACCAGAGCCGGGAAAAAGATCTTCCCAGCATCTGCAGCAAAAATAAGAAGGGACTTTGTCTGCCAGGAAGAGGAGGGAGTCAACTTAAATCCAGGGGCTTTCTTTAAGGGCCAATGCACAGGGGTTTCCTCTTGGGCACTCACCTGGGGCTCTGGTAGAGGGAAAGAGACTCGGCATATGGAAGCCATAAAGAGAAGATCTGGGTTGCATAGCTCTGGAGATCTGGATGATAGGCTACTGAGGTCCTGATCCTGAGTCAACATCCCACCCTGCTATCTGCTAGGGTCAAGCACTTCCATTCTTACAGCACCAGCTAGATAAAGTGCACTAACCCCATCCTCCAAAAACTGGTGACACCATAAGTTTGGCATAAGAGACTATTGGCTGCACCCAACAGGGACCTGAGTGCACTCTTTTTCTGGAGAAACTATAGATGATAATTGAATTAAGTGGCTTTGGAACAAGAGCCAAACTTTCCTTCCTCCCACAGGTTAGGCAGGTGCCATTCCCAATGGAAGGCTTAATTGTTAGGGTGTCAGGCAGCAGTTAGCAACAGAGTTAGGAGGAGGCATGTACTTGTATTGTTCTTATGGACCTGCACCACCCCAAACAAAGTGCTACCTTGAGTTGCATTCCATAATTTTTCTGGCACTAGCTTGCCAAATGCAGTTCCACAGGGGGAAGGAAGTGCAACTCAGAACTGGGACATTTGGCACCACATCCTTGGAATCTATCATCAGGGTCTCAGGTGGGGCACTGCTGAGCTAAGAGAAGGCAAGCAGGTAGCTCCCCTCCTAAGGGGTTAAAGTCCATATCACCTAATCTAAAGGTGGATTTGATTTTCATTCCCAAATCCTGCTGACCCCATCTGCTAAGCTCATATTCATGGGAGGAGAGGCAACTCAGATCTGGAACATTAAACGCAACCCCCATGGTGCCTTTGGTCAGGGTCTCTGGCAGTGCACTGCAAAGCTGGAAGTAGGCAACCAGTTCTCTCTCCTCCAAATGGCTGGTGCCATGCCAAGCTGGGGGTTTCCTTGATCTGTTCCTCCAACTCCTGCATGAAAGAAGGGAGCAGAGAGTTCAGTTTGGAGCCAGGAGTTTCGGAATGCAATTCAGTCAAAGTCTCTGAAGGCCTAACTGCAGAGCTAAGGGCCAGTGCCACAGATTGCTTTGATCTGTTTTAAAAAATCCCAACTGGATCCATCCTACTTAGCTCAGTTTTGAGGAGGAAGGTAGACTCTGCTCAGGAGCCCGGACATTTAGAGTTTATCTGTCTCAGAGGCTCCAGTCCAGGGCTTGAACTACCAGGCTAAACAGAAGAGTGCAGCTCACCTCCTTCCTATGGTACAGTTGGTGCTAACCCAAAAAAGAAGGCTTTCTCTATCTGTTTGCCCAATCCCAGTGAACCTGTCCTATCCTGCTGAGCTTGCTCCTTCAGTGAAGACAGCTGGCTATACCCAACATGAACCTGCAATATGTTCTTCTGGCAGATCCTAACTGGATGGCTCTGGAGTAGGGGCCACATTCTCCCTGTTGAACGTTGGATCACAGTGTCCAAAACTATGGGATCCAATAACCTTGCTTGTCCAACCTGGTCACCCCAAACTATTGAGCCTGAACCTTGTGGAAAGGTCAGTGAGGCATAGGTCCAGCTTGGACCCACTCTACAGCCTTCCTGCATAAGACTCTAATGAAAGTTCAGGCAACTTGGAGGGGCAAAGAAGTAGCTAATACATGGATACTGACCTCAGGGCACTTTGTCTTTTCTTGATCTGCTCCAGCGCAGAAATTCCAGAAGCCAACCTGTCTACATAGATTAATCCCTTCCATGCACATCCAGGTCTAGTAGACACAAACACAAATAGTGACAGTGTAAAAGGGGGTGCACATACCACACAGGAAACATTCCTAGAGCATGGAGCATAGATGAAAAGAAAGGATTCCAGGAAAAAGAGATAAATGAGAGAAGACAAGCAATTTATCAGACATAGAGTTCAAAGAAATGATAAAAAGGCCACTCAAACAACTTAGTGCTCAAGACAGGTAGCCCAAAACTAGTTACACACAATGTCTCAAAGCAACCTGTACCTGGAACACACCCCAAATGACACAGAAATATCATAACTAGTGGTGGGCTTTGGACCACAACAGAGCTTGACCTCACCAGCCACACAAGTGACACCCAAAGGAATAATCCAGAAGGCAGTAGTCCCTGTTCAAAATGACTCCACCTTGGGGACAGCACCTCCACAATATCTAATACACAGTGATTGAGGTTAACCTTTATAGTCACCCAGCAGTACAGTTAACTCCACCCACAAAAGGGCCAATATCATTTATCAAGATGCAACTACAACAGGAGGTACATATAACACACAGGAAATATTCTTCGAGCACAGAGCACAGGTGATCTGGAGGATTGTGCCACTAAACCGAGCAATACAAATCGAAACAGCACCTGCAAAACAGCCTGGACACTGTGGTTTGATTGAGCCTCAGCAAGCCAGCCTGAGGGTCGATCCCATCCATGAATGGGCCAACAGCAATCAAGACCCAATTACAACAGAAGGCCCCACATAGCCCACTCAGAGACATTCCTAGAGCATCTAGCTCAGGAGAAAAAGGAGACTACACCACCAAGGACACTTGCTATATGAGACCACCCCACAAAGACTGAGAGACATAGAAGTCTATCTAATACACAGAAACAAACACAAAGGACAGCTAAAATAGGGAGACAAAGAAACAACCCCTACGTGAAAGAAAAGGAAGAATCTCCAGGAAAAAAAAAATAAGTGAGATGAAGGCAAGCAATTTATCAGACAGAGTTCAAAGAAATGGTAAAAAGGGCACTCAAACAACTTAGTGAGCACTACGAGGAACTCAATAAGAACAATAAAGAACTCAGAGGGAACTACATTTGTATGAAAAAAGGGCATAGAAGCCATAAATAAGAACCAGTCAGAAATGAAGAATACTGTATCTGACATCAAGAATACACTGGAAGGAACTAAAAGTAGGGTGGTCGAAGAAGAGGATTGAATCAGCAATTTGGAAGACAAAGTAGAAACAAATGCCAAATCATAGAAGTACAAAAAGGAGAAGAAATTGAGAAGGGATAGAGAAACTGTTTGAATAAATAATGTCAGGAAACCTCCCTAACCTGCTGAAAGAAAAAGACACAACAGTTCAGTAAGCCTATGGACACAGACAAAATAATGCTTGGGGTAGTGGGGAGTGGCAGGGAGACATATATGGTAATTTCAAAAATAAAGATTTTTGAAAAACCAGTCCAAAAGATCAATGAATCAAAGAGCTGGATCTTTGAAAAGATAAACAAGTTGATGATAAAGACAGCATTATCCTAATTCCAAAACCAAATAAAGACACTGCAAGAGAAAAATTATAGTCCAATATTCTTGATGAACACAAATGCTAAAATCGTTAATAAAACATTAGGAAATTGAATCCAGCAATATATTAAAAAGGTCATACACCATGACCAAGAGGGATTATTCTAAGGGTGCAAAGCTAGTAAAATATTTGCAAATAAAAAAAAATAACATAAAGAAATTGAAAGACAAAAATCACATGATCATATCAATTGATGCAGAAAAAGCATTTGACAAAATCCAACACCCATTTTTGATTAAAAAAACAAACAAAACAATAACCTCTCAGCAAAGTGGGTATAAAGGTAATATATCTCAACGTAATAAAAGCCATATATGACAAAAAAATAGATAACATCATACTCAATGGGCAAAAACTAAAACCATTTCCCCTAAGAGCAGGATCAAGACAAGAATGTCCGCTTTCACCATTCTTATTCAGCAGAGTAGTGGAAGACCTAGCCACAGCAATCAGACAAGAAGAAATAAAAGGCATCCAAATTGGAAAGGACACCACCAAAATACTAGTAGATTTAATAAACAAATTGAGCAATGTAGCAGGATACTAATTTAACACCCAAAAATCAAAGGCATTTTTATGGACCAATAATGAATTCTGAGGAAGTGAAACTAAACAAACAATCCAATTTACCATTGTAACAACAAAAAAATTAAGATACTTAGGAATAAATTTACCCAAGGAGGTAAAATACATGTTAGAAATTTATAGGACATAGAAAAAAGAGATAGAGAAATATATAAACAAGTGGAAAAATATATCACATTCATGGATTGGTAGAACTAAAATGTCCATACTACCCAAGGCAATCTGCAGATTCAATACAATCCTTAATAAATTACCAACAGCATATTTCAAAGATCTAGAACAAATACTCCAAAAATTTATATGGAACCAAAAAAAGCTCCGAATAGCCACAGCAATCTTGTGAAAGAACAACAAAGTTGTAGTAATCAAAATACCAGCTATTAAGTTATACTACAAAGCCCCCGTAATCCAAACAGCCTGGTACTGGCACTAGATTAGGCATAGAGATCAATGGAACAAAACAGAGACCCTAGAAATCAACTCAAGCCGTTTAATATTGACAAAGAACATACAATAGAGTCAAAACAGTCTCTTCAATAAATGGTGTTGGGAAAATTGGACAGATACATGCAAAAAATGAAACTAGACCACCAACTTATGCCATACACAAGAATAAACACAAAATGGATAAAAGACTTAAATGTAAGTTGTGAAACCATAAAAGTCCTAGAATAAACTTTAGGCATCAAAATCTCAGACATCTCACATAGAATTTTGCTGAAACATATCCTAGACAAAGGAAATAAAGGAGAAAATAAATAAAAGGGACTATATCAAAATAAAAGCTTCTGCACAGCAAAAGAAACCATTAACAAAATGAAACTGAAGCCCATTGTATGGGAGAACATATTTGGCAATGATACGTCAGGTAAAGGTTTAATATCCAAAATATATAAGGAAACTCATACAAATTAACAAAAAGAAGGCAAACAATCAAATTTAAAAAATGGGCAAGGTACCTAAATAGATACTTCTCCAAAGGGGACATACCAGAGAGATGCAAATTAAAACAACAATGAGGTTTCACTTCACACCTTTCAGAATGGCTATCTTCAACTGTATGGAAGAACACATATGCCAATGATTCACCTGATAAAGGGTTAATATCCAAAATATATAAAGAACTCATACAACTCAACAAAAGGAAGACAAATAATTCCATTTAAAAATGTGTAAAGGATTTTTTTAAATTAAAACTTAATTATTCAGATTATTACATTTGTTTCTCTTTTTTCCCCTCCATAGCGGCCCTCGACCCAGCTCCCACACCTCCCTCTGTCCTTAGCTCCCTCCCATTGATCTCATCCATAGGTGTATGATTTTGTCCAGTCTCTCCCTGTACACCCCTTACCCCTTTCCCCCTGAGAATTATCTGTCCACTCCCTTTCTGTGCTCCTGATTCTATTATATTCACCAGTTTATTCTGTTGATCAAATTTTTAATTCACTTAATTTTTAGATTCACTTGTTGATAGATATGTATTTGTTGTTCATAATTTTCTGTCTTTTACCTTTTTCTTCTTCCTCTTCTAAAAGAGTATCCTTCAGCATTTCATATAATACTGGTTTGGAGTTGACGAACTCCTTTAGCTTCTTCTTATCTGTGAAGCTCTTTATCTGCCCTTCAATTCAGAATGTTAGCTTTGCTGGATAGATTATTCTTGGTTGTAAGTTATTGCTATTCATCACGTTGAATATTTCTTGCCATTCCCGTCTGGCCTGCATCATTTCTGTTGAGAAATCAGCTGAGAGTCGCATGGGTGCTCCCTTGTAGGTAATAAACTGTTTTTCTCTTGTTGCTTTTAATATTCTCTCTTTGTCTTTTGCTCTTGGTATTTTAATTATGATGTGTCATGGTGTGTTCCTCTTTGGATTCCTTTTATGTGGGGTTCTGTGTGCTTCCTGGACTTGTAAGTCTATTTCTTTTACCAGATGTGGGAAGTTTTCAGTCATTATTTCTTTAAATAGGTTTTCAGTATCTTGCTCTCTCTCTCTGGCACTCCCACAATTCTTTTTTTTTTTTTCTTGTCTCTCACTTTGAAAGAACCTTTTATTTTTTTTAATTAAATCTTTATTATTCAGATTATTACATTTGTTTCTCTTTTTTCCCCTCCATAGCACCCCTCCACCCAGCTCCCACCCTCCCTCTGCCCTTAGCTCCCTCCCATTGATCTCATCCATAGGTGTATGATTTTTTGTCCAGTCTCTCCCTGTACACCCTTCACCCCTTTCCCCTAAGAATTAACAGTCCACTCCCTTTCTGTGCTCCTGATTCTATTATATTCACCAGTTTATTCTGTTGATCAAATTTTTAATTCACTTAATTTTTAGATTCACTTGTTGATAGCTATGTATTTGTTCATAATTTTTTGTCTTTTACCTCTTTCTTCT
>PVJN01024542.1:20741-31122 GCA_004026805.1 Lasiurus borealis | reverse complement strand
GGGTCTAGAGGGTAGAGTCCCGTTTTCTGGAGCTTCAGTGGTAACTCTCTCAGTTGTAGGTTGGGAAGACATGACCAGAGGTCGCGGGGGCAATGCTGGGCGAATAGCCGGATTGGGGCCTATGGGTACTGGGACTGCTTCTTGCCTTAGCTTAAGAGTGAACCAGAGGCCATAGTCATAGCCTGGGGCATAAAATCTAAGTCCCCACGTCCTTCCCTTGTACCAGGAGTGGAGGTTTTCTGCCTGTTTTCCCTTCCTAGTGAATGAAATATTTAGGGAATTATATAGGGCAGGAATGGTGTTGGATGAATACTGGTCACAGCGCTGGCTCGTTAAGTTACGCTGCACTGTGATCCAGTCCCAGCTGGAGGAAGGCCTCCAGTAAGCATCCCCCCCCATCCCCCCTTCGGTCTCACATCCCCAGGCTGCACAATAAAGGGACTCAGGCCCTCCACACTTCCTCATCTGTGGGCGGCTTCGGCCGTCCTTGGGGCACACATAAAAATCAGTGTTTTTCAGGAGGCTGCGCCTGTGCTGATCACTGCACCCTGCCTGGTGTCCCCCACTAGGATAGCTTTCATACCTGCCATTCCAGCGCCCTCCCGTGGATATGGCATTGGGGTCATTAACCTCAGGCAGATCCCAAGTGTCCAATTCAATGGCTAATTGACATACATCTGGGTGTAAACTGGGCCACCATGTCCCTGGGGTGTGGGTTCCTTTAACTGGCCAGACTGTCTGCCCTGTGGGGTTTATTACCTCCCATGCTAAGGAGAGGGGGAGGGGGTATGGGGATTGCTAGTTGTCAGAGGAAGATAGCATAGCCTTACCCACACGATGAATGCGCAGCTTGAGAGGGCTGTGAGTCCTCTCCAATGTCCACTCGGGCCCTGGTGGCAGCACAGGCTTGAGGTGAGACACATGGATCCAAAAGGCGATGCCATCTACCTTCACGGCCGTCGGGGTTGTCAGCAGCACCAGGTAGGGTCCTTTCCACCGAGGTTCCAGGCTGTGCATCTGGTGTCTTCGCACATACACCGAGTCCCCAACTTCGAAGGGATGGGGGACTTTGATTTCCCGGGGTTGGTAGGCAGAAGCTAGTGGCTTCCAGACAAACTGCTGAATCCCCTCTAAGGCCTTTAACCTGGTGATTAAAGGGGTACAAGGCAAAGAGTTTACATCTACCATGGAAGCCAACTTTAAGATTGGAGGCGGAGTGCCATACAAAATCTCAAAGCGAGTAAGGTTGTACATGGAAGGGGAAGGAGTGTTCCAGGCCCTAAATAGAGCGTAAGGTAGGAGCAAGGTCCAATCCTTTAAGCCAGTCTCCAAGGTCAACTCAGTAGGCCTGGCAGTCTTTGGCAATTTGTTCTGTTAACCTTTTATTTTCTGTGGGGGTCAGGGAAAAGGGTTGCTCCCTTAGCAGCTCTTGCATTTTTCTAGCACCCAGATGAGTGAGCTGATGAACGTGTTGTAAATAGGAGGTAGCCTGTTGTTCCTTAGTTTCAGTAGCTGCAGTCATAGCATCATCTCCTTGAGTCTCAGTCACCAGTGCTAGCTAGGACTTCTGACTCTAGGAGGGCTGCTGTCCTTGCTTCCTTATCTGCTCGACGATTCCCCTCAGCTACGGGGTCTGATCCTCTTTGATGACTGGGGCAGTGAACAATAGCCAATTCGGTAGGTAGCAGAACAGCTGCCAAGAGCCTGAGAATCTCAGTCTTATGTTTAATGTCTTTTCCCGCTGATGTTAGTAGCCCCTTCTGTTGATAAATGGTCCCATGTACGTGAGCAGTGGCAAATGCATAGCGACTGTCTGTGTAGATGGTAGCCCTCTTTCCTTTAGCCAATCCAGGGCCTTTGTCAGAGCAATTAGTTCTGCTTTTTGGGCAGAGGTTCCTTCTGGCAGCCCTGCCGACCATATAATCTCAGTCCCGCTGACTAACACCGCCCCCGCATGTCTCTTACCGTCCTGCAGGAAGCTGCTGCCATCCGTGAACCAGGTTACCTCCGAGTTGGGTAGCAGATGCTCTTTTAGATCATGGCGAACTCCAGCTTCTTCCGCTAGGATGTCCTGGCAAGAGTGTAGGAATGGGTCTGCAGCCTCATCTGGGAGCAGGGTGGCGGGGTTTAAAGTGGATGGTGGCCCAAAAGTCACCCGGTCTTTATCCAACAAAATGCTCTGGTAGTGGATGATGCGCGCATTTGAGAGCCATCGGTCTGGAGGTTGCCTAATGATACTCTCCAGGGTGTGTGGGGCTATGATAGTCAATTTTTATCCCAAAGTCAATTTATCAGCATCTTTGGCCAACAGAGCGGCAGCAGCTATAGCTTTCAGGCAGTGGGGCCACCCGCTTGCCACTGAGTCCAGACGCTTGGACAGATAGGCCACTGGCCTCCTCCAGGGCCCCAAAGTCTGGGTTAGGACTCCTCGAGCTATTCCCTTCCGTTCTTCTATATAGAGAGTAAAGGGTTTTTCAACATCGGGGAGTGCCAATGCTGGAGCTGACAATAGGGCCCTTTTGATATAATCAAAAGCCTGCTGCTGTTCTGGTCCCCAAAAAAATTCTGCATCACTCTTTAGAAGTGGGTAAAGTGGAGTGGACAATAACGCAAACCCCGGAATCCACAGTCTACAGAACCCAGCCATTCCCAGGAACTCCCGGAGTTGTTTTCTGGAAGTGGGTACAGGAATCTGCGTAACAGTCTTTTTCCGCGCCTCGGTTAACCAGCGCTTCCCATCCCGGAGGGTATATCCCAGGAAAGTTACTTCTTGTCTACATAGTTGGGCCTTTTTAGCAGAGGCCCGATATCCTAGCTGTGCTAATTCCTGTAACAGAAAGCAGGTCCCGTACTCACATTCTTTCTGGGTGGATGCTGCTAACAACAGATTATCTACATACTGGAGCAAGGTTACCTCTGGGTGGCGGGTTCTGAAGAGGCGCAGGTCTTGGTGGAGGGCTTCATCGAAAATGGTGGGAGAATTTTTGAAGCCCTGAGGCAGACACGTCCAAGTCAGCTGCCCTGAGATTCCTGCCCTGGGATCCGTCCATTCAAAGGCAAACAGGGGTTGGCTGCTGTCATGAAGTTGTAAGCAAAAGAAAGCATCTTTCAAATCCAATACAGTATACCAAGTACGATCGGGACTAAGAGTGATTAGCAGATTATAAGGGTTAGGCACAGTAGTGTGGATATCCTGCACTCTACTGTTTACTTCCCTTAGGTCCTATACGGGGCGGTAGTCTCCCGTTCCAGGCTTTTTAACAGCCAAGAGGGGTGTGTTCCAGGCCAATTGGCAAGGCCTTAGAACACCCAACCGGAGTAAATTTTGTATGTGAGGCCTAATCCCTTCTCGAGCTTCCTTGCTCATGGGGTATTGTTTAACCCGAGTAGGGGTTGCCGAGGTTTTCAGAGTAAAAACCACTGGAGGTTGGTTAACAGCCAGTCCCAACCCTGCCATTTCGGCCTATGACTCCGGATATTCTGCAAGCCATGACTCTATCTCTTGCCCCAGGGGCTCCTCCGGGAAGGGACTGTACAATCGATACTCATCTTCTACTGACATAGTTAATGCTGCAACTGCTGGCTGTTCTACTAAGGGGTTTAAGAATTCCACTTCTGGTCCTTCGGGGTTAAAAGTTATGCGTGCCTTTAATTTGGTGAATAGGTCCCTTCCCATAAGAGGGGCTGGGCAATCAGGAATTACTAGGAACGAGTGCTGGACTTTTCCTCTTCCTAGATCCACAGTTCTTTTTGTTGTACAGGCACGGTACCTGCTTCCATTTGCCCCCCTGACTAATGATCTTTTGCTGGACAGTGGACCTAGAGGGGCCTGGAGAGCAGAATAAACTGCCCCTGTATCCACATCAAAGTCAATGGGGGTCCCCTCCACATCAAATTTTACCCTGAGCTCGGAGAGGGGTTCTGAGCCCCGTCGTCCCTAATCTTCATCCAGGGCTAGAATTGCAGGCTGAGCAGTCTGAGAATTTTTCCTTTTAGGGCACTCCTTCACCCAATGATCTTTCTCCTTGCAGTAAGCACAATGGTCCGGGTCCAGGTTTGGATGGCGGCGTGGGCCCAGGTTATTTCCCTTCCTATATCTCCTGTCCCTTCTGGGTCCTGCGCCTTCTACTACTGTGGCCAGGATTTTTGTCAATGCCTTGTCTCTCTTCTTGTCCCTCATATCCTCTCTCTCTTCCCTTTCCTTCCCCTTTCTCTGCTCCTTTTCTTCCTCTGTCTCCCTTTTGTGGAAAACCTTATTCACCTCTTTTACCAGGTCTCTAAGGGTCAAGTCCTGCAGCCCGTCCAGGCGCTGTAACTTGCGCCTAATATCTGAAGCAGACTGCCAATAAAGGCCACAGCTACAGAGGCTCTTTGTTCCTCTGACTGAGGGTCAAAGAGGGTGTATCTCCGATAGGCTTCCATCAGTCTTTCTAAAAATACCGTGGGAGACTCATTAGGTCCTTGGACCACCTCTCTTACCTTGGCCAAATTGGTGGGCCGCTTAGCTGCCGCAGGGAGACCCACCACTAGAGCCTGGCGATAGGCAGACAGATGCTCCCTACCTTGAGGAGTATTAGGGTCCCAGTTAGGTCGGTGTAGAGGGAACACATCATCAATGATGTTCTGGAGCTGTGTCTGGAGCCCATCTCATCCAGGGATATTTTTCCTCGCCTCCAGAAGTATCAATCCCTTTCCTCAGTGGTGAAGAGGGTGCCCAACAGCTGCTGGCAATCATCCCAGGTTGGTTGATGTGAAAACATAAGGGACTCCACGAGTCCTGTCAATCGGGTAGGATCTTCAGAAAAAGGGGGATTATTATTTTTCCAGTTATATAGGTCAGAGGAAGAAAATGGCCAATATTGTAAGGCTGTCATGTACCCACCATTCCCATTATCTATCATGGGCCCATAGGGACCGAGCGGCAGAGTCACGGCCACATTCAGATCTTCTCTAAGGACTCTGAGCCCGTCAGCTTCGTGTCCCTTGAGCTGGCCCACTACCTGCGAAGTCAGAGAGGGATTGAGGAGGGGACAAAGTAGAGGAGGCTGGAGAAACTGGGTCGGGGGAAGAGGGAGGCGGTTGAGGTTGAGGGTAAGGAGGAGGAGTGTTCAGAAGGATGAGATCAGGCTGGGATTCCTGAAGAACTGGAGGAGGGGAAGGGTAAAGGGTAGGGGCTGTGGGCTTTACTGGGAGCATTACCGCTGAGGCAGGAGACTTAGGAACTGGATCGGGGTGCAAGAAAGGTCTTACCCAGGTGGGAGGAGATTCACAGAGGTCTTGCCAAACCAGAATATAAGCCTCCTGGTTGGGATGTCCATGTCGACCAGGCTGAAAGACTACATTTCTCACCTGTCTGATGAGAGACAGATGGAAGGAGCCTTCTGGTGGCCAGCCAACGTTGAAGGTTGGCCATTCAGCAGAGCAGAAAGTTTGCCATTTTCCCTTTTTAATAATGAGGGAAAGATTTTGCGTTCGGTCCCTCACCTCTGACCAATGGTCTAGGGTCAGAGATAAGGGAGTCGAGGCAGTTTGACACATGATGACAGACAAACAGACAATAACAGTTAGGACAAGGACAACAATTACAAACACAACACCTTCAGACAGAAACCAAAACGGATTAGCAGGCAAAACTGTCCTAGCTGTCAACAAAGTTACAGAATCAGAATTCATCAGAATTCACCAGATGGGAGACATCCAGGCGTCCCTGGAGCTCCCCTACCTCCACCAGGGCGTCCCCCCGGGGACGTGGCCTGCAGGTCCCGGACACATCTGTCAGCTGCAGTCGGAGGAAGCTCACGCTCCGCAACGACAGCCACCTTGCCAGCCCTAACCAGAACCAGAACCTAAGTGATCGCTGTAATAAAAAGGCGCCTGTACTTACCCTGAGAAGCGTCTGTTGAGGGCCTCCAGGGCGGCTTGAGCTGATCTCGGTGGAACCTCTAAATGTTAGGGTCGAAACGCTCGCCGCTCAAAGGAAGGGTCCAAGAGACATTCTCATGCAAATAGCAAAGGGTTTATTCACCAGCATGCTGGGGTTCACAACATACTCTGAAAGAAGAGCAGAGGCTGAGAGCCCCGAGTTGATACAAAGCTGAGATTATATACTATGTGACAAGCAACAGGGTTATACAAGGTCAACACAGAGTTTTATTTCCTCATACCTGCACACATCTCACAATCTACAGACTCCGCATATTTCTGGTTACCATGGGGTTACGATAACGGGATGCGGCTGATGGTTATCTCTGGGTTAGTTTCTGGAGACATCTGGACCATGTCTCCTGTCGCAATTTTGCTACAGGCTGTCTTGTTACACAAGATTATCAGCCTGCACCTGGATTACAGCATCCTGGGAGTTTATGCTCTGTTCTCAACCCTGAGACTGTAATTACAGGATGTAACTGGGGGATATGATTTTAAGCCAAGCTGTGTTTACTCCGGCCCAATCCTGATTTTTGCAACCTTACAACATTTAGCAGCATTGCCATGGTTGGCTTCAAGGCAGCAGCAAAATAATCTGACAAGGTCATTAAAAAATAAGCTGAAATTAGATGATATGACAGCAATTTGCTAAATTTTAAATAGTTATCTGATTATTGGCCTGGAAAAAAAATGATAATAAAGTGGCCTGCTATCTGACTCTGCCTTATTCTCAGTAATCTGTGTTTGAATTCATCATAAGTCTCTTACAATGATGAATATTATGGTACATTTATAAATAAAATGACTAAAAAATTAAACCAGACATATGAGGCAAAATGACTTTAGAGGCTAAAGTGCTAAATCAAATGAAAGGATCTTATTTGAATTAAAAAATAGCATTAAATGTACTGAAGCTGTCATATGAAGGAAAGAAGCTAAGCACAAGAAAATAACACTAATCTTTGCTTAGATAAAAATCAAAGACATCTTGTATCCACGTAGATTTTGCTATGGTGCTACCATAAAATACAAATTAACCTGTTAAGCCCGGAATGCAAGCCGCACTCACGGAGCACCAAGAGACGATCTCATGTAAAAACAAAGGGGTTTATTCAGACCAGCATGCTGGGGCTCGCAACATACTCTGAAAGCAGAGCAGAGGCTGAGAGCCCCGAGCCTTTGTTACATGACCGTTTTATACTGGGGGTCGGGGTGGGTGGAGAGCTGTTTGAATTACTGAGTTGGCCTATCCTGATAGGCCAGGTAGGGGCCGGGGTCTGCTTACGCAGGTATGGGATGTGGGGTCAGGAAGCAGTCTAATAGCAGGAAGAAGTGGTTTTGCCTTATTAGGTTATCTCCCAGCACATTCTTCCTGGATTACCTAATGGTGGGTTGGGTAACTGGCAAGTCTCTTTGTCTTGTTAAGGGCGTAGTCACCTAAAATGGAGGAAGCTGGAAAGAATTGCCTTTTCAAACCCTGACTTTAAAAAATGTATATAATGCTAAGTAAGAAAATAAGAAAGCATTTTAATAATGTCAATTACATTTATTATTCTAGTTAGATAAATATAATAATTTGTTGAGCATACCCAAAAGAAGTCCTTATATGTTTTCAATTTAAAATTTAAAATGCTAGCATCACAGTTTTATACCTGATATTTAAATATTTGTTGAATTTCCCATTGAAAGGAAATGGACCCCCTCCATCTTGTCCTGTATGGCTGGGACCACTGCCTAAACCCCTCCCCTTTCTGGGAGTGGCCACAGGTGTGCCAGCAATGTCTTAACCTCCCCGACCCTCACCTGAAAGGACCAATGAAGCTCCAGGGACACAACTAAGGTCCTAATTAGGCTTAACCACAGAAAGACCCCAATTCAAGTGACCAATCTCTGTAACCCTCATCACTTTCCCAAGTCCCCTAATTATCCTACCCCATAAAACTCATTGTTTCCGCCCGGTCTCACCTCGCTGCTGCGTCAGAAAGGCTGAGAGCCAAACCCGGGTTTAAATAAAGACTCTGGTTTTGCATCGGAAAAGGCTCCTTAGTGGTGGATTACTGGGGACCCCGAACTCTGGGCACAGCACCATGAAGTAGTAATTATCTTTTATCTTTGACTTTAATTTTAATTGGTGTTAATTTAATAGTCATCTTTTAAGAATTAAATACAATTTAAATGTTTATCACAAAAGGAAACTTGCTTTTCTATAAATGTAAAGAAAAGAAAAAGATTTTAGTAAATATTAAAAAAAATAAAAGTTCTCATCTTAAAATTCTTGGTATGCAATAAAATACTTCATACTTCATTATTAGATTCAAATTACTATGTCTAACATATGTGTTAAGAAGTTCTTTAAGGGGGAGTTGCTATTGAAGCAGGAATTTTAGGGGGACATTGACAGGCTTAGGGATTTCTTAGAATTGGTGTTCATGAAACAGCTTGGGGATGCAGACTGGGAGAAGGTACATTTTCATAATATAAGGAAGTCAGGTGCAGTTACATTTCCATAAGACAAGGAAGCAGCGATGTGTATATTTACATAAGAAAAGGGAACTGGAAATAGCCAAGTAGGTCCATATTTACAAAATAAAGAGAAGGAAGCCCTTCATTCAGAAGGAGAAGAAGAAAGCGCAAAGGGAATAGGAAAACAATAAGGAAGAAAGGGGAAAACTTCACATTCTCCCCATGTGATATTGTTGTGGGGGACCCAGGTGGGACTCGAACCCACCCTCGAAAGACGACCACCAGATAGCCAATTGGAAAATTTAGGAAGCCTTTATTACGAACTCGAGTCCTGGCTCAGGTTTCCACTGACACAGCAGGGAAGCAGGAGAGCAGCAAGTGCTTTTTATCCTCAGTGCAGGAGGACTTGGCTAACTTTAATTGGATAAGCATTACTCTTTATCTAAACTCTGATTAAGCAAGCAGCTTGGAATGCAGATGTCCTTCCTAGGGGTGGTTTGTCAGACCCTGTGGTTTCTCAGAGCTGGGTGTGCCTCAGGTACCTCGTGTTTGTGTACAAAAACCACCAGTTCCTGGTTTTACTGCCTCCAGGCCTGAGGTCACCCTGACCTTAATTCGACTCCTTATGGGGGAAACGCAGTCTGTTCCTTGCCCCTCCACAATATCTATAAAGAGTAAAAATAAAGAATTTTTTTTAAAGTAGAGAATATTTCAAAAAGCCAGAATTCTGAAAGTGCTTTATCCTAAAAAATCCTAAAAGCCAAAAGTCCTTTAAAATAAGAATCTGGCCCTACTACGTTTGACTCAGTGGATAAAGGGTTGTTAGGGTCGAAACGCTCGCCACTCAAAGGAAGGCTCCAAGAGATGTTCTCATGCGAACAGCAAAGGGTTTATTCACCAGCATGCTGGGGCTCACAACATACTCCGAAAGCAGAGCAGAGGCTGAGAGCCCCGGGTCCATACAAAGCTGAGCTTATATACTATGTGACAAGCAACAGGGTTATACAGAGTTTTGGGTTATACAGAGTTTTATTTCCTCATTCCTGCACACATCTCACAATCTACAGACTCCGCATATTTCTGGTTACCATGGTGTTTTGATAACAGATGGGACTGATGGTTATGTCTGGGTTAGTTTCTGGAGACATCAGGACCATGTCTCCAGTCACAATTTTGCTACAGGCTGTCTTGTTACACAAGATTATCAGCCTGCACCTGGATCACAGCATCCTAGGAGTTTATGCTGTTCTCAACCCTGAGTCTGTAATTACAGGATGTAACTGGGGGATATGATTTTAAGCTGAGCTGTGTTAACTCCGGCCCAATCCTGATTTTTGCAACCTTACAGGGTCAGCCTATGAACCAAAGGGTCCCAGGTTTGATTCAGGTCAAAGGCATGAACCTAGTTTGCAGGCTCCTCTCCAGCTGGGGCCCTGATCAGGGCGCATGAAGGAGGCAATCAATTAATGTGTTTCTCTCACAACAATATTTCTCTTTGTATTTCCCTCTCTCTTCCACTCTCTCTAAAAATCAATGGGAAAATATCCTTGGGTGAGGATTTTTTAAATTATTTTAAAAATAAAATAATAAAAAAAAAGAAATTAAAATCTGGGACTAACTATAATGATGACTAAATCATGTAATTAACAAATATTTGCTTCATAGTCTAAAACAGTGGTTCTCAAAATAAAGTATGCATTTGGGAAATATGGAAGTCTTGTAAAATATAGATAACTATTCTCAACTATAGAGTCTCTGATTCAGTACGTCTTGTTTGAGATTTGAGAATTTGCATTTCTAGTGTAAGGTTGCAAAAATCAGGATTGGGCCAGAGTTAACACAGCTCGGCTTAAAATCATATCCCCCAGTTACATCCTGTAATTACAGTCTCAGGGTTGAGAACAGAGACAGGAGACATGGTCCAGATGTCCCAAGGGAGTAACCCAGAGATAACCATCAGTCCCATCCCATTATCGAACCAGATAATATGCGG
>PVJN01024542.1:0-20641 GCA_004026805.1 Lasiurus borealis | reverse complement strand
CATAGTATATAAGCTCAGCTTTGTATCAACTCGAGGCTCTCAGCCTCTGCTCTGTTTTGAGAGTATGTTGTGAGCCCCAGCATGCTGGTGAATAAACCCTTACCCTTTGCTGCTTGCATGAGAACGTCTCTTGGAGCCTTCCTTTGAGCGGCGAGCGTTTCGACCCTAACACTAGCAAGTTCCTAGGTGATACTGAATCAACTATTCTGGAGAACACACTTTGAGAAACACTGGTATAGACAATGTTCAGCTTCTTTTAGGAAATATTTAACAGGCAGAGCAAACATGCTTAATTAGGTAGGGAACTCATGTCACCAGAAGGGGACTGACACAGCATTAGGGGATAAGCTGCTACAGTCCACTGCTCCCCTGGTTGCAAGTCTCATGGAGACCCTTAAATTTTAGGAGAAAAAAAGTAAAGAGTTCATGCCTGAGAATGAACTTTGTCTTTCGATTTTATCCTTCATCTTGGGGGTTTTTATCTCCTTTTTCCAGTGAGGCTTAGGGGAGGGTTTCAGCAGAATATTTATCAGCCTTTCAGGTGTTTTTTTAAAATACAGAGATGTATCAAAATAAGCAAATAGGGGAGTTTGGGATTATTCTTTGATTTGCTTTACTGTTTTACTTTTTTCTTGGGTCTGCCTCGCTTTAACGAGGTTCTTATTTCTTCACCTCACTTCATCTATCCTTAAATTTAGATAGCATAAATGACTAATTAAATCTCTATCCTCTATCTCCATGAACAGGATGATTTAAGCAATGTACTCTCTGGTGAGGGAGGAGATGAATAAACCATTTTCCCTCAAGTGTCCTTGCTCAGGAATGATAAGGTCTTGTGATTTACTAGTGGGCTGTAAGTTGTTAAAATTATTTGGCCTTTTATAATTATCTTGTCTCACTTTCATCATTGCACTTTAAGAATTCAAAACATCATTTATGGAGTTGCAATTTTAGAAATTTAGTAAATGATCAGTTTTGTGGATAATTTGTATTTATTTTTGCCAGGAAACTAGTAAACAGACAATAGATCTGCTTTTTATATAAAATAATGTATTTCTCTATGAAATTTTGAGATCTGTATAAATGATTGAAAGCTCAAGATAACTCAAAGTTTATTTTTTAGTATAAAAAATAATATCCCAAGTCTCTAACCCTTTAATAATCTTCAAATATACTGGGAAAGTAATTTTATTTTTATAGTAGATTATGTCCTATTTTTTAATTTTTTGAACACAATTGCATTTCAGACAGATAAACTTGGGGTCAAGATATGAGAGACAGCATGGTATAAAGAACTTATCTGAAGAAATGTCTGCAAACTTCCTAACCTGGTGAAGAAAAAAGATTTACAAGTCCAAGAAGCACTGAATCTCAAACAAGAAGGATCTAGAAAGCCCCACACTAACACATACTAATAATTAAAATCCCTACAAGAGAGCTCCCATACAGTGTCAGATGATTTCTCAATAGAAACATTGCAGGTAAGAAAGAATTGAAATAAAAAACACAAAGTAATGAAAATTGGGGAATCACAACCAATGCTACTTAACCCAGCAAGGCTATCATTTAAGGACAAAAATTAAGCATAAGTAAAGTTAAGAAATTTGAAATCATATCAAACATTTTTTCTAATCATAATGCTATGAAAGTTGAAATCAATCATAAGAAGAAAATTGAAAGACACAAAGACATGGATGCTAAATAACATGTTACTAAGCCATGCATGGGTTAACAATTATATAAAGGAAGAAATCAAAAGATAACCTGAAACAAATGAAAATAGGAACAAAACAACCCAAATCTGTGGGACATAAGGAAAGTAGTCACAAGAGGAAAGTTCATATCATTACAGGACTATCTTAAGACATAAGAAAAAACTAAAAAACAAAAACAAAAAACTATATGTGAAACTAAAAGAATTTGAAAGAAAACAACAAGAAAAGTCCAGAGGAAGCAGAATAAAGGAAATAAAGATCAGAGTGGAAATAAATAATATAGAGACTTCAAAAATAATAATAAAAGATCAATGAAACCAAGAATTAGTTGTTGAAAAGATAAACAAGATTGATGAACATTTAACTTGATTTTTAAGTAACAAAGAGAGAAGACCCAAATAAATAAAATCGAAATGAAAGGGGCAAAGTCACAAGTGAAACTGCAGAAATACAAAGGTTTGTAAGAAAATACTCTGAACAACTATATGCCAGCAAACTGGATAACATGGGTGAAATGAAAAATTCCTTGAAGCATACAATCTTTCAAAACTCAGTCAGAAAGAAGTAGACAATCTATAGGACAGTATTCAAAAAATCTGCAGCCACCCTGACCAGTGTTAAACAATTGATAGTGTCAGCCCAGGCAATGAAGGTTAAGGGCAAATACCTGGGCTGCAGGTTTGATCCACCACCCTGGTCAGTGCATAATAAGAAACAATTTGATGTATCTCACTCACAAGGATCTCTTTCTCTCTCTCTCTCTCTCTCTCTCTCTCTCTCTCTCTCTCTCTCTCTCTCTCTCTCCATGCTCCTTTTCCTACTCCTCTTCCCTCATTCTCTCCCTCACTTCTACTCTCTCTCTAAAAATCAAGGGGGAAAAAAACTCTCAGTAAACAAAAGTCCTCAGTAAACAAAACTTGCTTCATAGGCAAGTTGTTGTCAAACATTCAAAGAACAAACATTTACTCTCCTCAAACTCTTCCAAAAAATTGAAAAGGAGGGAAGACTTCCAAGTTATTTTTATGAAGCCAGCATTATCCTAATTCCAAAAACAGATACAGTGAAAAGAGATAAAATTACAAGAAGACATACCAGATGAGCATATATGCTAAAATTCTCAACAATATATTAGTAAATTGGATTAAAAAATACATTAAAAATATCATGCAGAATGACCAAATAGGGTTAATTTTGCAGATGTAAGCTTGGTATAATATTCAAAACTTGATGCATGTGATACATCACATAAAAAAAAACAAGGACAAAAATCAGATGATCATAACAATAGACACACAGAAACATTTGACAACAATCAGCACCTATTTTTTTATAAAAACTCTCAGCAAAGTGGGAATGGGAGAACATACCTCAGCATAACAGAGGCCATATATAAAAAATCTACAGCCAACATCACACTCAATGGGCCAAAACTCAATCATTTTCTTTAATAACAGGGACAAGACAAGGATGTCCACTTTCACTATTCTTATTCAACATAGTACAGGAAGTCCTTGCCATAGCATTCAAACAAGAAGAAAAAAATCAAAGGCACCCAAATTGGGAAGGAGGAAATAAAACTGTCATTATTCTTAGATGGCATCCCTAAAGAATCAACGAAGAACTACTAGATTTAATAAATGAATTTGGCAGTGTAGCAGGAATCAAAATTAACACCCAGAAATTAGCATTTTTATACATTAATAATGAACTCTTAGAAACAGAACTAAAAAAAAATATCATTTATCATGGAAATGGATAAATTAAGATACTTAGGAATATACATAACCAAAGATATAGATGACCTTTACTCTGAAAACTACAAAATGTTGAAAAAAGACATAGAGGAAGATATAGACAAGTAGAAAAATATACTGTATTCACGGATTGGTAGAATTAACATCATTGAAATATCCGTAATATCCAGTCTACAGATCCAATGCAATTTCTATTAAAATACCATTTGTATATTTCACTGGTGTAGAGCAAATATTCCAAAAATTCTGATGGAACCCTAAAAGACTGAATAGCTGCAGCAATCTTGAAAAACGAACAAAGTTAGAAAGTTCATAATATCAGATATCAAACTATACTACAAAGCCACTATAATCTAAATAGCCTGGTATTAGCACAAGAACAGGCATATAGATCAATGGCACAGAACAGCAACACCAGAAATCAACCACACCATTATGCTCAATTAATATTTGACAACATAAGCAAGAATGTAAAATACAGTAAAAGCAGTCTCTTCAACAAATTCTTTTGGGAAAATTAGAGAGGTACATGAAAAAAGTCATACTAGGCCACCAACTTACACCGCATACAAAAAACAAAAAATAAAAAACTCAATGTGGATAAAAGACTTCAATGTGACTTTCAAAATCATAACAATCCAAGAAGAAAATCTAGGCAGTAGGAGAAACCAAGATGGTGGCAGAGGTAAACACCTAAACTGCTGTCTCGAACAACAATTTCAAAACTATAACTAAAAGACAAAACAAACGCATTCAGAACCACAGGAAAGTGGCTGAGTGGAAATTCTACAACTAGGAGGAAAGAGGAAAGTACATTGAGACTCAGAGGACCTGCAAAAAGGCTGAGATACGGAGACACACACGCTCGTGGAGCAGATGGGCAGCTAAGTGCATGGGAGGCTGAGTGTATGGCTGGCTTCCAAAAGTGGGAGGGAGATGGAAGCTCCTGACTGCACTGAAACCCATCTGGGGGGAATCTGGACTGTCAGGAAAAGACAAAGCACATTGAGACTCAGGGGAGTTGCAGGAAGAGAGGACTGATGGCTCAGAGTACAGGTGACTTTCTAAAAGTGGAGGGAAATGAAAGATCATGACTACACTGAACTCCAGTTCCAAGCGAGTTTCTGGGAACCCAGACTCATTCGGGGAGAAACTGGACTGTCTGGTAGTGTGTGAAACTCGAGGGCAGCTTTCTTTCAGAGATGCTTGCAGCGATTACCAAGGGACACCAGGGGCCATATAAGGCAGGGCTGACAGGAACCCAAGGCTGTCTGCTCAGCTCTGAGACTCTGCCTCATCCAAGCTAAGCACAGGCTTTTGCAATTTTGCAAGTCTTGTCTCATAAGGATGCTTGCAGCACAGAAGTTCTCCCAGCATAGATACAGCTGATCCTCAGAATCAATTGGCCTGAGGTCAATTATTCCCAGTGACACTAATAACAATCAAGACTTAACTATAAAAGGCTGTACACACAGTCTACAAAGGGATGCACCAAGAAAGTTCACCTCAGGTAACTGGGGAGGCAGAGCTACTGGGCCATATAGGATACTAGCTCACAAAGCTATTCTACCAACTCAGGAAAGCAGCGAAAATGTGAAGACAAAGGAACAGATAACAAAAGAAAGAAATGGAAGAAAACAAATGACTGGATATAGAGTTCAAAACCACTATTATACGGTTTTTCAAGAATTTCCTAAAAAAGGCCAATAAATTGAGTGAGACCCAAGAGGAGATGAAAAAGGATCAACTAGAAATTAAACATACACTGACTGAAAAAAAAAATATATATATATATATATTATACAGAGACCTAACTAGAAGAATGCAAGAATCAAGTCAAAGATTTGAAATACAAAGAAGCAAAAAACACCCAACTGAAAAAGCAAAAAAAAAAAAAAAAAAAAAAAAAAAAAAAAAAAAAAAAAAAAAAAAAAAAAAAAAAAAAAAAAGAATCTAAAAATTTGAAGATAGTGTAAGGAGCCTCCGGGATAACCTCAGGCATACCAACATCCAAATTATGGGGATGCCAGAAGAAGTAAGAGAGCAAGATACTGAAAACATTTTTGAAGAAATAATGACTGAAAACTTCCCACATCTGATGAAAGAAATAGACTTACAAGTCCAGGAAGCACACAGAACCCCAAACAAAAGGAATCCAAAGAGGACCACACCAAAACACATCATCATTAAATTGCCAAGAGCAAAAGACAAGGAGAGAATATTAAAAGCAGCAAGAGAAAAACAGTTAGTTACCTGCAAGGGAGCACCCACACAATTGTCAGCTGATTTCTCAACAGAAACTATGCAGGCCAGATGGGAGTGGCAAAAATATTCAAAGTGATGAATAGCAAGAACCTACAACCAAGATTACTCTACCCAGCAAAGCTATCATTCAGAATGGAAGGGCAGTTAAAGAGCTTTACAGATAAGAAAAAGACCAGTATTATATGAAATGCTGAAAGGTATTCTTTAAGAAGAGGAGGAAGACGAAAAAGGTAAAGATAAAAATTATGAACAACAAATACATATCTATCAAAAAGTGAATCTAAAAATCAAGTGAATAAAATATCTGATGAACAGAATAAACTGGTAAATATAATAGAATCAGGAGCACAGAAATGGAGTGGACTGACAATCTTGTTTGGGGGAAGGGTGTGGGTGGTGCAGGAAGAGACTGAACAAAAATTTTATATCTATGGATAAGGACAGTGGAGGAGGAGGTAAGGGTATAAGGTGGGGTGTGAACTGGATGGAGGGGAGCTATGGGGAGGAAATGAACCAACTGTAATAATCTGAATAATAAATATTTATTAATTAAAAAAAAACAAAATAAAAATGTAAATTTTAAGAAAGATGCAAACAACAACAACAAAACCCTAGGCAGAAAAATCACTGACATCTCAAATAGGAAATTTTTCACTGATATTATCTCCTAAGGGTTGAGAAACAAAGGAAAAAATGAACAAATGGGACTACATCAAAATATAAAGTTTCTGCACAGCAAAATAAACTATCCACAAAATGAAAAGGGACACCACTGGGTGGGAGAATATATTTGCCAATGATGCATCTATTAAGCAGTTAATCTTCAAAATATATAAAGTACCTATACAACTCCACAAAAACCAAACAATATGATTAAAAAATGGGCATCAGATCTGAATAGACACTTCTCCAAAAAGCACATACAGATGGCCAAATATATAAATGAAAAATGAAAAAATGCTCATAGTTCCTAATGAACAGAGAGACAGAAATTAAGACAGCAATGAGGTATCACTTCACACCTGTCAGAATAGTTACTATCAATAACTCAATAAACATCAAGTGCTGACAAAGATGTGGAAAAAAGGAACCTTCATGCATGTTTGGTAGGAATGCAGATTGGTGCAGCCACTGTGAAAATAAATCAGTATGATGTTTCCTCCAAAAATTATTGATGGAACTACTATTAGAGTCAGTAATACCACTTACGGAAATATACCTTAAGAATCCAGAAACATATGCACCCCTATGTTTATAGTAGTGTTATTTGCAATAGCTAAAGTCTGAAAACAGTCCAAATGCCCAACAGTAGAGGAGTAGATAAAAATATACTATGCAGCTATAAAAAGGAGAACTCTTTCCTAGCTGGTGTTGCTCAGTGGTTAAATGTCAACCAATGAACCGAAAGGCACAGTTCTATCTCACTCAGGAACCAATGGGCTAGAGAACCAGAAGGCAGTGGGTAGGAGGCAGCCAAGAGATGATTCTTACCATTGATGTTCCTATTTCTCTCTCCTCTCTCCCTTCCTCTCTTTGAAATCAATAATATACATTGAGTGGCCAGATTATTATGCATTCAGAGATTATATATATACTGAGTGGCCCGATTATTATGGATTCAGAGATCATAATGATCTGGTGCATGAATTCGTGCATGGATGGGGTCCAGTCAGTCTGGCCAGGGGGAAGGGACATGGATGGTTATCTGGCCTGCCTGCTGGTTGAATTCCTGGTTGAGGGGAAAATTTGCATATTAGCCTTTTATTATATAGGATATACACTGAGTGGCCAGATTACTATGCATTCAGAGATCATAATAATTTGGACACTCAGTGCATATATTAGAGGCCTGAGGCACAAAATTCGTGAACAGGTAGAGTCTCTAGTCATGGCCAGTAATCAGGGCCAATCTGTGGGGTGATTGACAAATAATTTGGGGGGCTACCACAGGCACCCACCTCAGCTGATCTGGCACTATATGCTTGCTGGCCTCACCCCTGCTGCCACCACTGGTCAGGACCCCTGAGCAGCTCCTGCATTGAGCATCTGCCCAAGTGGTAGTGTGCATGATAGTGGCGGGTTGTTCCACTGTTTGGTTGATTTGCATACTAGGCTTTAATTATATAGGAGATATACTGTATATATACTTTATATATACTATCTATAATAATGAAAGGGTAATATGCTAATTAGACTGAGATACCTTCCAGGGGACCTTCAGGATGTTTTCCTGGACAAAGCCATGGTGGCAGGACCACGGTAGAGGCAAATAGAGGCCAAGAGAGGAAGGCAGTGATGGGTGATCAGGCTGGTGGGGGGGTGGAGCCATTGGGGGCAAGTAGATTGTCAGTGGGGGTCAGTTGGAAGTAGGCCAGTGGGGAGGGAAGGTGGAGGCAAGCAAGCCAGCAGGAGGGGCAGTTGGGGTTGATCAGGCCAGTGGTGGGGGGCAGCTGGGGGCAAGCAGACCAGCAGTGGTTAGGGACATTCAGGCAGACAGGCAGGTGAGTGATTAGGATCCAGCAGTCCCAGATTGTAAGAGGGATGTCCCACTGCCAGTTCAGCCCTGATCCCTGTAAACCGGCAGAAGGACATTTTTCACGGGGTCCCAGATTGAAAAGGGTTCAGGCCAGGTTAAGGAACCCCCCACTCATGCATTAATTTAGTGCACCAGGCATTAGTATATCTTATCTAATAAAAGAGTAATATGCAAATTTTCCATAACTCCACCATACCCAAGCCATACCTACCAGCTAATCATAGTGAGTATGCAAATTAACCCAACCAAGATGGCTACAACCACAGAGAGAGCAGAAGGGAGGCTTGGGTTGCCCTTACATTGGAGGAAGCCAAGCTTTCTACAAACCCTGGTCGTCCAGGCCTCTGCTTAAGGCAAGAAAGTTTCAATGGCTGTTGCCGTGGAGCAAGCAGAAGGCTTGGCTCCGCTCCAGGCTACGAAGTTTCAATTATAGAAGATATATAAATCCCAGATACCAGGGCCTCTGCTTGGGTCTCTTGGGGGTATGACTAGCCTGAAAACCACCACAGGCCCCTCACCCAGGCCACCCCATACCCCAAGGGAACACTGACTTGATCTGGGACACCCTTCAGGGAAAACCAGCAGGTCTCTAACCATGCACCAGGCCTCTATCCTATCTAATAAAAAAGTAATATGCAGATTGACTATCACTCCAACACACAAGATGACTGCCCCCATGTGAACACAAGATGGCCAGCAGGGGAGGGCAGTTGGGAGGGACCTGGCCTGCAAGGGAGGGCAGTTAGGGGTGACCAGGCCCACAGGGGAGGGTAGTTAGGGGCAAATAGGCTGGCCCCCAAAATTATGTTTTGCATTTACATACTATTACATTTGGCTAATGCTTTTTATTTATGGCACTTGTGATAAATTCTGTGAAAGAACCATTGGTTGAAGTCCTATTACAGTGTCAGTTTACAGATATATATGGAATATGTACCCTTCAGTCAGGATTAAACCCCTTAGATTGTTAACATTCCTTTCTGTTATGGAAAGAAATGCAGTATGAGTTGTGAGTAAAGCAAAAATCCTTACAAGATTGAATAAACAGCATAATTAGTCTGATGAAATACAGAATGTGACAAGAGTTCTAATCACATTATAAATATATGAAGTAACCTTGCTGGAGCTGGCAGTGGAATATGATACTGACTTACATAATCTTAGAGATGAGTGAAAACTGTAAGAATAAGAGCAAAAATAATTATGCATATATACAATACATCCTGGTTGCTAAAATCCTTTCCCACTGGATATGAATAAACAATTCTGAAACCACTGGGTATCTATACTAGTATTAAATGATTTGGTAAATGAATGGCAAATGGTGAGAATTATTTTTCTCACCATTGGACCAGGAGGCTACAGGTGAACAAGGAAAAAAGGCAAAAATAATCTATGTGGCAAGATGTTAGAGTTAGAGACACCAGTATGGATTTATTTTTACCTTAACATAGACACAGATGAATGCACAAAGGGATATGTACAGATATGTTTATATAGCTGGTTAATACACATACAAATATGTCTTTGTTCTATCAGCCAAGAGGACCTATACACTGACATCCCAATAGTAAGAACAACAAGCATTCAAATCTTGGTTTATAATGCCATTGGCTAGTAAAACAGAATACCTTTCCTTAAAAAACTGGCCCATTCTAGACCTAGGACATGGAATATGCAGGATGAATCTAGAATATCTTGTTCTCCCATATGCTTGGGAGAAAAACAAAACCAACATCACAATGGAGATTTGTCGAAGGAACACAGAAGCCAACTGAAATAATTCTCAATGACCAAAACTAGATGTGAGAAACCCAAAAATAAAGTAGTATTGCATTATAACCCAAAGTATAAAATCGGTATTCTAAGTTCATACTGTTATAAATAAATGTTTGGGTACATGCAGAACTGCAAGATAATAAATGGATCTTTGGTGCAGAATAATTTTAAATAATTTACGTAGGAACATTGACCTGAAGGAAGTGTAGGTTGTGCACTTCTTGCCAAAAAGTAAATAATAGAAAAGGGGTGAGAATAAAGTAATTTTGCAGTGGGGAAACATGACAAACACTACTACAGCCACATAGTTACCTCAACAACCATGCTAGTAAGTCATGTACCCTTGGGATGTTGCAAGGAGATGGACACTGTACTTCTGTGGTCTTCCTTCCCCAAATCATAACTTCCATGTAATAAGGAGGCAAAGATCAGACAAATCCCGAATGAGAAATTTTTTACAAAATAGCTTTTTAGTTTCACTCAAAGTTGCAGAGGTCATAAAAAACAACACAAGCTTAAGTACAGTCACAGCCAGAGGAGTCAAAAGAGGCATGAATATAAATGTAACTTGGCATCCTAGATAGGATCTTGAAACAGAAAAAAAAAATCTCTAAAAAAAACAACATATATATTAGATTGAAACTATAACAATCTGAATAAAACATGGATTTTTGTTAATAATAACATATCAATATTGTTTCATTAGTTGTGACAAAAATATAATGTATGATGTTAAAAATAGGGGAAATTCTGTGAGAGTTATATGGGAACTCTCTGTATTATCTTTGAATCATTTCTATAAACATAAAACTGTCCTAGCATAAAAAAAAGTTATTGGATTCTTTTATTGGTCATCAACTATGACTGATATTGGCAACTAGAAGGATTCTTTTTTAAAGGCTAAATTGTTGCCTACTGCTATTTTTGAGTAAAGACTGGTAAAAGCTATTCACTAAAATAGACTCTCAGTTCTTCACCCACAAATATGTATAATGAAATAAAAATCAAGGTATAGCATTTGCTTTCCTCCTATGTTGGTAACAAACAACAAATTATATTAAATTTATATTGAACACTGTCTTAGTGGAAATGATTTAGAACTGAAAACAAATTGAAGATCATTGGAACTATCTATAGAGACTGATGGAATGCTAAATTGCATGATGCTAGCTAGCCACATGAAAGAATAGTGAGGCCTGTTTAATAAGTCAATAGAATAATCTTGTAAAGAAAATTAGGAAAAATAATTAACCTAAATTTATGGGGTTAACCTATAAGTTCTCAATATCTCACCAATCAGGTAACTTAATCCATCAAGGGATTAATATCTTGAAATTGTTCACTCTGACACCGTACTAGTACATTCTGGAGTAAGAGCAAATTCCTTTCACCAAAATAATGGGGACAGGAGCCAAGATTAAGTATAGTATTAAAATTAAGTTAAAATGAAGTCAAATTAATTCAACTTAAAAATATTAAATCAAATTAAAATTAAAAATACTTAATAGCAAAAATAGTGAGCATGGTTAAGACTTATTCATGTGAGTAGATAATTATAATTTAATATAAATCTATGAAAGAATTACAGGAATATACAGGTAAAATACCTATCCTAGTATATAACAATGAAATAAACTTCATGGAGAAAATAATAGTTTATGTTTAAGGTGGGACTTAAAAGAAGAATAAGGATTAGCCTGACAACTATTGAGAGTGAATGGGTGTATAAGGGATGCAGCATCATTCAAGTATAGAAACAGTATGTATAAATAGAAAAGCTAAGAGGAGAGAATAGAATATCAGTAATGACTGAAATGTATGAGACATAAGGCCAGAAAGAGAAATATGAGACAAATCTTGCAGCACTTTGTAAACATTGTTTTGAAATTCATTAAAGGATATGAGAGTCTTTGACTATCATTAAGAAACTGATATAATCAGCTTTGTCATTTATTGATGTCATTTTGACTATAGTGTGAGGAATGGATTGGAAATATTCAACCAAGGAAGAACACTAGTGATGTGAACTAGAGTTGAGGCATGGGGGAATGGAGAAAATCAGAATAAGATAAATCCAGCCTTGGTGATGGATATACTGGGAGTGGAGGAAGGACAGAGAGAAAAAAATAAATTGAAGAAATAATATTCAGTCTGTGACAGTTAGAAATTGTCAATACCATATAATAAGATGAAAAACAAAAATAAAGAGATATGTCTCAGGCCAAGAGAAGGACTCAATAATTGTTACACGTGCTGAATTTGAAACATATTTCTGATCTCCAGGTGAAGATATTCAATAGGTTGAGCTACTCAGGAGTGGATGGGCTGGGAATGTGGATTTGTTTATCTCTGCAATGCTACATATACAGGATAATTTAAAGCCTTGGAAACAGACTTTTATATAGTATGTATTTTTTTAAGTAAAATGTTTATAAAATGTTTGAGGAGTGGAAACCATTGATATAGTGATCTCAGTGCGAACAAAACATAGGCTTTTGTGTGTAAGCTTGATCATTTTTTAAAAATAAAATTGTTCAGAATTGAGAGATGGCATTAGAAAAATGTTTACCTGAAAGAAATTTAAATGAAACAAATCTTGCATGTGTAGAAAGTTTCCAGTCTTTATAGTTAGTTTCTCATTTACAGAGTTGTTTCTCAGATAAGAGACCTTACAATTTTCTATAGAATTCACTAAAAGGCTTTTTAAATTAAATAGCATCAGGCAACCCTTCTGACATCAGGGGAAACATACTCAAGAATTAGGAAAGGTCCTAACCAGTTTGGCTCAGTAGATAGAGCATTGGTCTATGGGCTGAAGGATACCAGGTTCAATTCCGGTCAAGGGCATGTACCTTAGTTGTGGGCACATCCCTAGTATGTGCAAGAGGCAGGTGATTGATGTTTCTCTCTCATCGATGTTTCAAATTCTCTATCCCTCGCCCTTTCTCTCTGTAAAATGTCAATAAAATATATTTTAAAAAGAAAGAACTAGAAGAATTAAAAGTCAGTGACAAACAGAAAGAAAGAAGAAGGAAAAAAAGTAGGTGACTGGAAAGCATGTGCAAGTGGAGTGATGTCAGAAACCCAGTAAAGCATCATCTCCTGGACAGGCTGATGCCTATTCTGAAAGGCTTGTGTCCCATATATGGATGGCTGGTAACCAAGAAGAGTTTTGCTCTGTATTATTGATGAAATGTTACTCTAAGGAAATGAAAGCTTTGTCTTGTTGTGCAGGATTTTTTCAACCTGAAAAAACTTTATTATTAACTGATAAGAAAAATAGTTCAAAGTAGTTAGAACCCTTGAAGAGATAAAAGGGAAGGCAAATAGAAAGAGTTAGGAGATAAAATTGTTATTTCTAGAAGAAGGTTGATAGAGTTAGATATATATTAGTGACTATAAAATGTTCATTGTACGTGTTAAAATTAGAATTAAAACAAGCATACTGATATGCTTACTGCTGCTTGAATGGCAAATGCACCCAAATTTGCAAATGATATAGGCTCAAATCCTATCAGAAGTTCTTTAACCAGGAATTCTTTTTCGATTGCGATTCTCTATTCACATCTTGTTGTGATTTTCAGCTTTTGTTGAATTCTTCTATTCCATTCTGCACTGTTGTCTAGTGCTGACCTAATTTAAGTGCATACAATCATCTTTGTTTTCTCTTTCTTTTGTTACAAATAATGCTACCAAAAAGAAATATCAGGAGCTGGAGACTCAAATATAACTATAGGAGATGCTAAATAAGAATGTTCTATAGAAGATAATTTTCAACTGGTACCCAAATTTCTAGCTTCTAAGAAAGTCCTTTAGACACATCTGTCTACTCAAGCATCAGACTACAGCCATATTGTCCTGTCTTTGCTCTTCCTGCACATCACCACTTTTTTTCTCATTTTTGATCTGCTATATCTTGAGATGCCTGTTCACTTTTAGTAGACTTTTAGCTAAACATTTTATGATTGCCTCACACCTCATGTTCATGAACCTCAGTTTGTATTCATAAAAGACTTAAAAAATACTTCCCTAATCAAAGAAAGTTACTTAAGAAAAGTGAACTTTGTCCTTGGCTGGAGTGTCCACCTTCAGACTGAAAGGTCCCAGGTTGGATTCCAGTAGGGGGCATGCAGGAGGCAGCTGGTCAATGATTATCTCTCATCATTGATGTTCTATCTCTTTCTCCTTCACCCTTCCTCCCTGAAAACAATAAAATATATATTTTAAAAAAGAAAAAGAAAAGTGAACTTTGATATGAACCAGTTAAGATAGAGTTTTTACCTAAAAAATCTCCTTCTACTGGGCATAGCTGTTAACTCAGCTTTTGAACAATAAGTATATGAATTACCAGAAAGCCTTCCCAATTCTCTTCATTTCTGTCCTAATAGGTTTTATCACAATGCTTACCACACAGTTGATGCTTAAAAAAGTATTAGGAAGCTAGATGAAAGAATGAGTGATTAATCTTTATATATAAAAGGCTAATATGCAAAGTGTCCCCTCAGGAGTTCAACTGGGAGACTGGGAGTTTGATTGCTTGCTATGATGTGTGAAGACCACCAGGGGGCCTCTCAGCATGAAGGAAGGCCCTGGTTGGCAGCCAGAAGACCACAACTGACCCTGATCACCAGTCAGGCCTAGGGACCTTACCCATGCACAAATTTTGTGCGCTGGGCCTCCAGTTGATTAATAAAATAAGACATTGATAAATGTCTTTTGGGGGATATTAGAATAATTCATTCTGTGTAAATTATTACAGTACATTCAGTTTGCATTTTTTCCCCAGAAATCAGAGATTATGAGTATGGCAATTTTGCTGATAATGCTACATATGTAGCTATGGCATAGGTTGTATCTTTGTAATGAAAGTTTTTGTAGCAGGAACAGTAATTTCACTGAGTACAAAGAGCTAGCTCAGTTTTAATGCTGATTATTTAATACTCTATGCAGAGTGCCTACATTATCATATAGACACAAATATAAATGTGGGACTTTATTTTGGAAGTTTAGGTAATCCTGGCATTTGATGTAGTAAAATGAAGAGTTGATTGCTGCTCTGCTCTTACCCAAGAGAAAATTTTAAACAAATTAATAACCAACTGCCTTTCTAAAATTAGATCCTTCCAAATATGCATATGAATGTTGACTTATGGAACTTCTAATTCTCCAATTGCTCATACACGCTTTAGAAGCTTGTTTTTCTCTCCACAATTAACCTTGACTTTCTATGCCTGCAATTTCTGTTAGATATTTGTGTTTAACTTAAACATGGTTCTTTAGTTAATTTTGCCTCATTGTTTCCTTATCTACTTACCCTATCTTTTACTATACTTTCTTGTCTTCATCTGCTTTCTAACTCTAACCAATATTCTAGTAATCCCCTGGTTTACATGTCCTTTCTCCTTTCTCTCAGGTCTCTATTATCTTATTCCTTATATTATTTTTCTACATAATTTTATATTTATTGTTATCTAAATTTTAACTTTTTCCTGCTCACTTGTTTATTTATTTATTTTCTTCAAAAATAAACCACCAGCCCTAACTGTTTTGACTCGGTGGATAGAGCGTCAGCCTGCGGACTGAAGGAACCTAAGTTCAATTCCAGTCAAGGGCATGTACCTTGGTTGCTGGCACATCCCCAGTGGGAGGTGTGCAGAAGGCAGCTGATGGATGTTTCTCTCTCATTGATGTTTTTAACTCTATTCCTCTTCCTTCCTCTCTGTAAAAAAATCAATAAAATATATTTAAAAAAATAAATAAACTACCACCTAATATAGTGGCAGAAGTGGTTCTGAAAAAATCTGTTTCATTAGAAATGAAGTTATTTAATAGAGCACATAGCATACAGATTACTTGAAAAGTTAAAGTAAAAAAGGATCAACCAATATGATTAATATAATACATTTCAATACTTGTTGTTAATAAGCTTTGGTTCACAATTCTTGTTACTTTACTGATTCCAAAGTAATATATGAAAAAAAAGAAGTACATATTAAAATATTACATGTTTAATTTCAAATATATAATACTTAGGGAAATGTAAATAACATAATCAACTAAAAATTTTGAAAGTAGTTGATTGTTCTAATGAAACAATTGTTTTACAATATATCTTGTTTGATAATGTCAGGAAAATAGAGCTCAATGCCTAAATTATTGGTAAGAAGTTAGTGATAAAATTAAGCCTACTTAATGAATTTCTGGAAATCTCAGAATTTTATAAAAATGAAAGATGTGTTTCATTATGAAAGTAAACAGACACAACTACTTTAAATTATCTATATATATAAAAGCCTAAGTGACAGTTATGAAGGAAAGATGGGTTGCTATGACACACACTGACCCCCAGGGGGCAGAAGCTCAAAGTAGGAGCTGCCTCCAGACCACAGCACCTGATTGCTGAAGGGGCATCCAGCCAACCTACCACTTTGTCCCCCTTAGCTGGTAGGCCCTGATTGCCCCATTAGGGCCAGGCTCCCAGGATGGAATGGGGAACCAGGGGAGGATGGCAGTGTATTTGGGCAGCAAGGGAAGGAGGAGGGAGGTGGGGGGGGGCAGGAAATTGGAGAGGTGGGGTTATGGGGAAATGGGGAGGCAAGGAGGCAAGGGACCTGATCATCCCTGATCACACACAGGCCAAGCCAAGGGACCCCACCTGTGCACAAATTTTGTGTACTGGGTCTCTACTCTTTTAAAAATATATTTTATTGAGTTTTTACAGAGAGGAAGGAAGAGTGATAGAAAGTTAGAAACATCAATGAGAAACAATACTCAGCAGCCTACTAGGGATGTGCCTGCAACCAAGGTACATGCCCTTGACCAGAATCCAAACTGGGATCCCTCAGGCCATAAGCCAACATTCTTTCCACTGAGCCAAATGGTTTCCTTGGTCACTAGTCTTTTTATAAAAATACCGAAGATTACAGGAACTTGTCCTAGATAAAAATAATTTAGGAGAAAAACACATTATGGTATCTATGTACTCTGGAATAAATCTTTGATTTATGAAAGGTTTTATGAAACTACCTTTTTATATCAAAAAAGCAAATAACAATGTCCATTTCAAAAGGACATTTTCAAGGGAATTGTAATCCATTATTGTAGTTTAGCACATTATTGCATGTGCATGCTTTTAGTTCAAAATATTTCAGATACTAAAAATGTACCACATTTTGCACCTTCTAAAATTCTCTACTTTTCTGCTAATTCCTCTTAATTATAATTCTTTAATAAAAAGCTTTTTATTTCTATATTTGTGAACAAAACTGTCACTACTATATATAACAACCACTCCCTAAGACACAGATTAAGAGCACTAACAGTTAAATAAAAGTAGTTTTAATATTATAGAATCAATCAAGATTTTCTGAGGAAAAAGATCATATGACCGATATTTTCTTGTTTTTATATTTTACACTTAAATATATATATATTATTGATTTTTTACATAGAGGAAGGGAGAGGAATAGAAAGCTAGAAACATCAATGAGAAAGAAACATGATGAGAGAGAAACATCAATCAGCTGCCTCCTGCACGCCCCCTACTGGGGATGTGCCCACAACCAAGGTACATACCCTTGATCGGAATCAAACTGGAACCTTTCAGTCCACAGGTCTACGCTCTATCCACCAAAACAAACTGGTTTTGGCTTTTTTTTTTACATTTTTATTTTTTTTTATTTTTTATTTATTTATTTTTTTTGAGAGCATTGTAGCTATCCCCCAATTTCCTCCATTTAGCCCCCTTCCTACCAGGCCCTGCTCCATACCAGGCCTACACCACACTATTTGTCTATGTCCATTGGTTATACATATCCTATCTAATAAAAGAGACACATGCAAATTGACCTTACCTCTGTTACACCCTCAAGTGATGCCCACCGGCCAATCAGGACTGAGTATGCAAATTAACCCAACCAAGATGGCAGCAGCAACAGAGCTGGAGAAAGCTGGAGGCTTGGGTAGTCCCTAGCAATGGAAGAAGCCAAGCTTCCTGCCTGTCCTGACCTGCCCTGGCCTCCACTCAAGGCTACAAAGTTTCAATTATAGAAGATAAATCCCAGATACCTGCTGCAGCTGCCCCTGGCCTAGGCTTGCTTTGCCAGGGGCTGTGGCTGGCCTGAAAACCACCATAGACATCTTGCCCAGGCCACCTCATGCCCCAAGGGAACCCCACCCTGACCTGGAACATGCTTCAGGGCAAACCAATAAACCCCCACTGGTGCAGCAGGCCTCTATCCTATCTAATAAAAGAGTAATACACAAATTGACTGTCACTCCAACACACAAAATGACTGCTTCTATGTGGTCAAAGATGGCTGTCCCATGTGGACACAAGATGGCCACCACAAGATGGCCAGCAGGGGAGGGCAGTTGGCAGGGACCAGGCCTGCAAGGGAGGGCTGTTGGGGGTGATCAAGCCTTCAGGGGAGGGACGTTAGGGGTGACCAGGCCAGCAGAAGAGGGAAGTTGGGGGCAAGCAGGCCTGTAGGGAAGGGCATTTTGGGGGGACCCAGACCTATAGGGGAGAGCACTTGGGGGCACCAGGCCTGCAGGACAGGGCAGTTAGGAGTGACCAGGCTTCCCAGGGAGGGTAGTTGGGGACATCAGGCCTGCAGTGGAGGGCAGTTGCGTAGGGGACCAGGCCAGCAGGGGAGAGCAATTAGGGGCAATGAGGCTGACAGGGGAGGGCAGTTAGGGGTGACCAAGATGGCAGGGGAGGGCAGTTAGGGGCAATCAGGCTGGCAGGGCAGCAGTTAGGCATCAATTAGCCTGGCAGAGGAGTGGTTAAGGCAGTGGTTCTCAACCTTTTTAATGCTCCAACCCTTTAATACAGTTCCTCATATTGTAGTGACCCCCAACCATAAAATTATTTTTGTTGATACTTCGTAACTGTAATTTTGCTACTGTTATGAATTGCAATGTACATATTTGTGTTTTCCAGTAGATGAGAACTGCTGCTGTAGAGCCATTAGGGATTGGTCCTAAATGAGCTTTCAGACATCCCTTGAGGGGTCCCAGATTGGAGAGTGTGCAGGTTGGACTGAGGGTCACATTCCTTATGCATGAATTTTGTGTACCGGATCTCTACTATGCATATAAGTTCCCTAGTTAATCACTCCCCTCCAACTCACCAGACTCTAGCCTTCCCTCTGAAATTAGCCAGTCTCTTCTATGCTTCTAGGTTCTTGCATCTATTTTATTCATCACTTCATTCTGTTCATTAGATTCCACATATGAGTGAGAACATGTGATACTTATCTTTCTCTGGCTTGCTTATTTCACTTAGTATAATACTTTTCAGGTCTATCCATGTTGTTTCAAAGGGTAAGAGGTCTTTGTTTCTTTATAGCTGTGTAGTATTCCATTGTGTAAATGTACCATAGCTTTTTTATCCACTCATCAACTAATGGGTACTTGGGCTGTTTCCAGATCTTAGCTATTGCAAATTGTGCTGCTATGAACATATGGGTGTATATATTATTTCTTTTTTTGGGAGGGGTATTTTTTTAATTTTTTATACATATCTCCCCATTGCCCACCCTCCCTTCCTCCCAGGCATACCCCAACCCTCCAGTGTCTATCTTCATTGGTTATGCTTATATGCATGCATACAAGTCCTTTGATTGATCTCTTATCTACCTCACCTAACTTTAATCTTCCTGATGTAATTTCACAGTCTGTTTGAAGCTTTACTGCCTCTGTATCTATCCTTTTGTTCATCAGTTCATAATGTTCTTTATTATCCACCAATGAGTGAGATCATGTGATGCTTCTCCCTCATTGACTAGCTTATTTCACTAAGCATAAGTCTCTCCAGTTCCATCCAGGATGCTGCAAATGGTGAGAATTCCTTCTTTTTAATGGCAGCATAGAATTCCATTGTGTAGATGTAACACAATTTTCTGATCCACTCATCTGCTGATGGGCACCTAATTGTAGCTATTGTAAACTGTGCTGCTATGAACATAGGGGTGCATAAATCCTTTCTGATTGGTGTTTGTAATTTCTTAGGATAAATTCCTAAGAGTGGGATTACAGGGTCAAATGGGAAATCCATTTTTAGTTTTTTGAGGAAACTCCATACTGTTCTCCACAGTGGCTGCACCAGTCTGCATTCCCACCAACAGTGCACAAGGGTTCTTTTTTCTCCGCATCCTCGCCAACACTTGTCGTTTGTTGATTTGTTGATGTTTGCCATTCTGACAGGTGTAAGATGGTACCGCATTGTCGTTTTAATTTGCATCTCTCAGATGATTAATGACTTTGAACATGTTTTCATGTGTCTCTTGGCCTTCCTTCTGTCATCTTTCAAAAAGGTTCTATTTAGGTCTGTTGCCCATTTTTTATTGGATCATTCATCTTCCTTTTATTGAGTTGTATAAGTTGGCTCTAGATTTTGGAGATTAAACCTTTATCAGTGATAACATTTGCAAATATGTTCTCCCATACAGTGATCTTTCTTGTTGTTTTGTTGATGGTTTCTTTTGCTGTGCAAAAGCTTTTTATTTTGATGTAATCCCATTTGTTCATTTTTTCTTTAGCTTCCATTGCCTTTGGAGCAGTATCAGTGAAGAAGTTCTTTCGGCATA